>JASAND010023505.1:0-18172 GCA_030248195.1 Trissonchulus latispiculum | reverse complement strand
GCATTCACTGGCAATGTTAATGTAATACCTGATATGGAGATTACTTGCACTTACTTGCACTCAATTCCTCCAACTGCGCGTGCGTGGTTATGGCTTGCCATCCCGTCTGCCACGATGTTTCACCATTGCACCCGGTCCTCCGCTAGTTGTTGGCAAATCGTTAGCCAATCTCTGCCCAAATATCGACACCGTGAGCTGGTTTCAGGTAGATTACATTATTTTCTATCAAGTTAATCCACGTCTTCTTCGGAGCAGTTCGGCAGCAACGCCAAGCGGGTGGCCTCGGGGTAAGAAGAGTTGGTGTAGGCATACAATCCATACGCTTTCGGCATACATGGCCGAATTAACGAAGACGTCTACCCGTTATCAGCGATGAAATAGTATGCTGGTTGCGGCACGTTCTGTGGATGTTGTCGTTTGTGTGTCTGTGCAATCTCGAAATGTTCAGAATTTGACGCAAACACGACATCTGGCACACGTCGAGCCGCCGCTGATTCTTCTCCAGAAGCCGCCACGTCTCGCTGGCATAGCGCAGAACAGCGAGAACGACACGTAGACTCTAACTTGACGGTGTGGGTGATCGGTCTATTCCAAAGTCGCGGGCGGAGTCGTGCAAACGCCTAGATTGCCTTAGCGATGAGGCTATCAACATCTTCTTGGGGGGAGACAGTATTACTGCTGATTTTTGAGCCCAAATATAAAAAGCTCTGGACCTCCTCAATGTGGATCCTGCTCCAGTGAATGTTGTCGGCGCCAAACACTTTTGTCTTGGATAGATTAATCACCAGTCCCAGCCTTCCAGTGGCTTCTGCCAGACCGTCCAGGTATAGCTGACTTCCTGCTGTATCCGCGAGCAATATGAGGTCGTCGGCGTATGCCAGGTAAGAGACATTTAGGTCATTTCCCACTTGAACACCAGTTCTTTGTATTTTAGACATGACCCAGTCCACAACCAGATTAAATACCAGTGGCCAAATTACGCAGCCTTAGCGCACTCCAGTTGATACGTTGAACGGAGGAGACAGCTTTTGTGCTGATCTGACGCCGCTGCAGCCTCCATCGTAAAAGGCTTTGCTCGAAAAGCACACCAGAGCGAAGGCCGATGTACACTGTCAAATTCTGCGGCAAAGTCAACAAATATAGCGACGAGGTGTTGCCCATGACATATTCGTTTTTCCAAAATCTGGCGCAAGTTGAAGATGTTATCGATGGTACTTCTGTCATGACGAAATCCAGATTGTTGCTCGGCGGAGTTAGTCTCCCGTTTCGGTCGGAGACGATTCTGGATTATGGAAACGAGCAGCTTAACACAGACAGAGGGCAGAGTTATACCACGATAGTTCTTACACTCCTGTCGGTTTCCTTTTCCTTTGAATATTGGACATATAATGCCGTCCTTCCAGTCCTGTTGCACCCGACCTTCGCGCCAGATATGGCAGAGCAGGACGTGCAAGAGAATCAGCACAGCATCTCCTCCTTGTTTCAGGCAGTCAGCTGCAACATCATCAACGCCAGCTGCCGTCCGTTATTAGCTGCAAGCTTCATGTTTACAATTGCTCTCTTTACTTCTTCTATGGATGGTTCAAATGTCGAGATGGTATTATCAGGGGTAGGGTAGACTCGGCCAATTACAAAAGCTGCTTATCTAAATTGTCTGGATCCTTACGATTGAGCAATGAGCTGAAGTCTCTGTCCATCGGGCCAGCCGCTGATCGTCAGTGGCGAGGAAATTTCCTTGGGCATCCTTCATCGAACCGGCTGCTACTCGTCGAGTGGAGAGTCCGGTATGGAGATCAAGATTGGAAATAAATTGGTGATAACACATTTGCCAGTTTTACTATAAAGCTTCGTGTATTTGGTGTCAACTTTAGTACTTGCGGCAAATTGCATTTGTAAAGTTGTTCAAGTACTTTGTTAGCAAACAATCTGTTTATGTAGACTTAATTTTATAGATGTACGACAGCTAAAGATGAAAAGCCAGGAAAATGCCTAGAGAAGTACCGAACGAAATCAGAAGAAGCTTGTGCCTTGTTGCGAAAGTCTGGCCCCTTCAGCTCATGCATTGGCTCCATGCAATCTGAGGCGGAAAATGCGTACAATGATTGCGTGTTTGATGCTTGTATCTATAAAGGCTCTGTTGACATGGGATGTTCTGCGTATCAACATTTTGCTGAAGCATGTGCTGAACGGTTACCCGGAACATCGATTGCCTTCCGTTCAGCTAACGTTTGTGGTCAGTTAAAGTATTTCTCTTAACTCTTGTCAGGAATTCGAATCTCAACCCAGGGTGCTTTGTGTAGTAATTTTGGAAACGCTATAACATATATATGCAATTCTGGGAGTTGGAAAGAGCATTATACGTCGTTTTAAAGCTTATAATGAGTAGATTTACATGAGTTCACAAAACTGCCGAAACTTGCGAGAAGCTAGACAAGTTGGCTCCTAAAAGGAGCAATATCTCGACGCTGTATCTGGTTTTGTATCTGGTCAGACTAAATCAGCTAGTTTAAAAAACAACGTTCGCAGATAAGTACAACCTCAAGCCGGTCACGTGTGAGAACTGAACTTACAGCAAGTGAACGAAATACGAATGCAGTTTACTTGATGTATGGGATACGACATTCATAAAATATTTTCGCAATTAGACCTTGGCTGAGGTGGTTTGGGGGCAACCAAACGTTTGCCCCGACTCTGCCCGTTTGTAATACTCTTTGGCTCAGAGAATTGGTGTTATCGTGGTAGCAAACATATCGGATACAAAGATATTACGTGCCTTATATGTAGCTGTTCGCAATACTGTGATTTACTTAGCTGGCCCGCTTTTTAATAGTAATTAATTAAAAATTTCTGCAGGCTAGCAGACTCCTGGGGCCCGTTGCATAAAACTTATTACTAATAAAATATTAGTGATTAGTTGCTTAGCATAGCAGTTTTACTGTTAATAACTACAGTTAGGAACAAGCAAGAGAGATATTTTATACGTCGTTTTATAGCTTCTGAAATGCTCTAACAAACTATGCAGTCAAAATTCGTATGCAATGAATGTCTGGGCTAAGCTAGCAGAATAATCCTAAAAATTTACGATTCTTTTAGATATTCGTGATCAAAATGATTGAGTAGGCAGACACTTCTGAAATTCTTAGCAAATTTTAGATTAGTCACATCACTGCCTACAAAATAATACCGAAGACAACAAAATCTGTTGATTTTATCAATAGTTTTGGTCATTTTTACTGCTACACTAATCAACTAATCACTAATAATTTATTAGTAATAAGTTTTATGCAACGGGCCCCTGGTTTACGGTTGTCCTAAATCTACCGATCTGGAGAAAATAGCAGACAGCTGTCTCTTATGTATCTACACAAGGAAAAGCTACATCATTTGAGCATCGCTGAGGGTACAACTAACGCCACATTGCAGAAGTTAATTTGCATATTACGTTAAAATGAAAGTTGAAACTTTTATTGCAACCAAGGGGGGCCTTGGAAGAAGAGCACATTGAAAATTAATATCACACTGAATGAAAGCCCCCTTTTTATTATAAATATCACCAAAACTATAAGAAAATTACTTTAATAATTTAAAAACTAAGTTGTGACTAATGCGTACTCTTTTGTGATAATTTACCAACAGGACCCCCTCCGCGTAAAAACCTGCCCTCAAATAAGAGCAAGTGTTAATCATAGGGTGAAAATTCAACGTTGAACATACTCAGTTCATTTTGCACTAGAACCGATAACAGCTATCTCGCCTTTAGGCGAGATAAAAACAAGCTTTCAGGCATGCAGGCTAAATATTGACCATCATTTTTCGAACATCGATTTCTCAAAACTATAAAATAGGCCAAAATTTCTTTTTGTGCTATGATATGAAGGACATGCGGGCTGAGGATTACCTTTGGAAGTGGCCTAACAGGTCCGTCCGTCTTAAAAATCCGTCAAATGTGCGGAGACCCGAAATTTCGCAACTTCGCATTGAGTTTTCAGGCAGCTGTAGATGTTTTAGCTCCAACCAAGAAAAATGTCTCAGCAATAGTGCGTATTTTCATCCTGCCAAAAATCAAGTGAATTCATGGGTAGTTTTTGCGAAATCTATGTTCAAAACTATTAACTTATTAATGAAATTAAGAGTGATAATTCAGTCATTTTTGACGTAGTTTGTAAGCAGTTTCTTTGACCAAATATTTGAGAGGACGCACATTAGTAGCCAATTCTGCCTCTGTGTGATTCCTTGCTTTGCAATTTATGTGGTAATTGTTAATTTTGTAAAGGTCTGTTGCTGTTTAGTCATATCAACTCTTCTATCCATGTATTGCACTGGCAAATAAATTCCTAATTAAAAACAAAATAATCATAGTTTAGCTAAAATGATTTTTGCGCGAAATTACCAGATTAAAAGCAACGTACTGCAGCTAATAGACATTGATGAAATGTGCAATTTAGACTGTGTATCGATTGAGTATAAATAAGCCAAAATTGTTAGTAAGATCTGACAGTAGATTTGACAAGAGTGATATCCTCGAAAATGGCCATTATGTGACTCCCAAGATCGGTTTTGGTTTATATTGACTTAACCGCTAGAGCTAGATCCAAGGTTGTAAAAACCAAAATGTTCATTTCGGTGCACTCTGTCCAGCCATAACAACCAATACGGTTTGGAGTACGTACTGAGAGAATAATGGCATGGCATCTTTTCTCCGAAAAATGCGGGACTGGTCCAATATGCTAATGAGCACCAAAATAATATATTTTAAAATTTTGATCCACTTTCATAAAGAATTGCAACATGTAAAGTCAAATTTACAGAAAGCGATACCAGCACCATAAACTTTTACAGTATATAAAAATTTATTTTGTGCACACTAAATTAATTACGAGGTCACCAATGTTATGGTTTAAATGCTTAAATGGTTAAACCACCCAGTTTGAAGAAGAACATAAAAACAACTTCGCTATTTACATTTTTGGTCAGACTCTGATGTATGCTGTATGTATATAACTGGATGTATGCTTAGCACAGAGACTAGCTTACTCTTACTCTTTGCCAGTAAAGTGTGACTAGATAGACTCACTGTGCAACAGATATATACTGGACTCTATAAAATAGTTCGAAGTACGGAATTAAGGCATTATAATGCAGGCTTTTAGTATCCATATTAATTGGCTAGATGGTTCGAGACTTCCTACAAGCATGCCTGTTTCTTTTGTTTTGCATTACATTGCGTTTGCGTTTACGTTTGCAATTCCAATTTTTCAGACTAACGAGTTTTAAAAAATTACCTATAAAGTGCCTTGATGAAAACAGCTCACTCACATGAGTGCTAAACCAAATCACAATTAATTCATTGTGTGCACCTTTTACAGCAATTACATGTCCTGAGGGAATGCACTATGAAGAGTGTCCACCAGAATCAGAAAGAACCTGTACAGCTCGTTTTCCAATGGCAGATGGAGATAAGAAACGGGTGTGCAGACCCAGATGCACTTGCAATGATGGACTCATATATATAAATGGAAAATGTAAGCGACCAGATGCATGTGGATGCTTGGACACAGAAGGCAATGAAAGATACGTAAGTAAAGAAAATTTAGCTTATAATAGCTTTCTTAATCAGCTGTAAGGTAGCTTAACCAAAACTCTGTATGAAAGTCATGTTCAAAATGTTAACCATAAGTTGCTAAGGTGTTATCAATTTTACAGGTAGGCGAGGATTGGTTAACGGAAGGATGTAAAGAGCAATGCACTTGTTCCACTGGTGGGAACATCGGTTGCAAGAAATACACATGTCTTGGAGATACCGTTTGCACTCTTGCTGGAGAAGGAAATAGAAGATGCGGTTGTCCAAAGGGGTAAAGCTGTATTGTGTACTTTTAAAAATCAATGTTTAGCTCATTAACGCATAAAATGAAACGTATTATCGCTATTTATATACTTTCTATTTATATATACGTACTATCCATTTAAATTTATATATAAGTACTATCTATACCATCTATTTATATATATATATGTACTATGTATTATGTACTCTTATATAGTACATAATATATAGGAGTGTGACAGCAGGCAAGCTCTCTCTTATCAGCTCAAAGTACATGCTCTGCACGCTAACGGCTGACCCCTCCCCCCCCACAAACGACGTGTATGCTCACTTCAAAGAAATTAGCACGCTATCTTTGCGTTATAAAGCTCGAAGCAGACACAAATTGAACGCACGCAGGCGTTGTGTTTTCGAGCTTTAACACGTAAAGTGAGTGAGTGAGCGTACAGAAACGTATACTGGGTACACATTTGAGGGGGGGCGGTCGCTAGGTACACGTTTGTGGGGGGTCAGCCGTTAGCGTGCAGAGCATGTACATTGAGCTGATAACAGACAGCAGCCAGCTGTCACACTCTTATCTATTATACACTCTTCATACTATGTACCCAGACATAACCTAAAACGTGAATCCATCGTGAACCACTATCCACTGTTCAGAGAAATAAGCTATGAAATGAAGTAGCCGACCACGTACGCATAAATACAGTTGAAAAGAAACTGCTCGTTAGTTGTGTGTTTTAGTTTTCAGTTTCAGTTATTTTCATAATTATTTGAACCAAGTGGTCTTTTCACCTAAATCTTTGCCTTTGTCATTGTTATCATGTTGTTAACATTGGTAGCATTATATTGATAATTAAACGTTTTTCTACAATTACATCATTACTGAATTGCACTGAATTGCTTAACCAATACCCATGATATATCAGATCTATAGACTAGACGTTAGATAGAACGTCTTTGGACAGATTGAACCAGTGAACCTCTTATTGCATTACAGGCAACATTTATTTTACCTTATCCCAACTGCTTTGCTATGGTCCCATTTTATTATTTAGGAAAAAACTAATCAGAACGAATGAATGCGTAATCATCAACATGTGTGCTGTCAATAAACACATTTGTGGGGCTAATTCTAAATGCGTCCAAACGAAATATGGATACGAATGCCTTTGTAAATCACCCTTTAAACAAATCGGAGGAATTTGCAGAAGTATGTTTTGGTCCCCCCGAATTATTTATTAATTTACATATAATGTGAGTTTCTGTTAATGCTTCATGATTACATTTACAAATAAAATTAAGGAAAATATATATGTAAGGTTAACTTTCATTAAATCCATTTGTATTTCGTAATGGCAGAAGAACCATTTACAAACTTAATAAGTTTTGGTTTTAAACAGTACTTGATCCAAAACTCCGAAAGATACACGATTATTTATCTAAAACACGTCAAAAAGATAATGCCCTACCGTACTACTCCTTATTTAAGGGTATGATGAAGCTGTTGCTTTATTTTAGCCGTAACAAATACGAAAGTAACAATTCGTTCTGATCTGCCAGGTAAGCTCTTTATATAATGTTATCGCAGGAATAAACGCTGTCTGTACGAATGAATGAATCATAAAAATTATCCAGGCTTATCCAGGTCCGCTAAAATGACACTAGAAATTTTTGTATATCTGGCGTTGTCGTGGGTCTATCAGGAACAATAATCAACAAAAATAATCAAGGTCTAATCAATAAAAAATTTAGACCAAAATTGAAGACGCCAAAGGGTAGGTGGCCATAATTAAAATTGCTATCACTGTTTATTTAGTAGATTTAGTAGACAAAGTTGTAATTACAAGCCTGCTAAAATTGGATAAATCCCACTAGTCATCCTTTCGCCAATTATTGCCCCAATTATTGCGTAATGCGTATTGCCAAGTCTGGTGCTGAAAGTTGAAACAGCACTACCATTAAGCTAATTTTATTTAGCGATTTTAAACCACTATATAATTTATTTGCTTGCATGTAGCCCCAAGTTATTATAACACTGATCAAATTCTTTGATCAGTTTTTGTTTAAGTTTTTAATTGCTTTTCGTTCGCATCATATTCGCACACCAGACTTGTGCATAAACTTAAGTTTCCGGGAAGTGAACCGGCGAAAGTACCTGATTTTCCTTAAAAAGCGGAAAATCAGATTTGGAGGGGCACTGTCTGACCCTCCGCCCCCTTTTGGTAGGAGAGCTCAGATCCTGGAAGAATACCTCTCAACCCGTCAAAAGCACAGTTCAATCCAAAACGTTAGCATTCTGGCTCGGCTCGAACCCATGGTTTTCTGCCTTACCTGACGCTCGCTTTGTCCCAGAAACTATACATAATGTAAATGAACTGAAATACCTATCTAACGACTGCTGTTTTCTGAAAAAATGGTGATAATAAAATCTTTCATGTTATAATTCTAGGAGGACTCTCATCTTGTACGCAATTACTCGTAAAAATTAAGGAAACTATGGAAACTCTGGAAGAGAGTGTGGAGTTAACGCAACGTCACTGTAGTGGTAAGATTTCTGTTATGTGGTGGTGATTGTAGAAGTGGCAGAATATCAAAGTATAAAATATATGTTTAGATAGAAATAAAATAGTTTTATCATTTCTGTTATGTACATTGAATATGTCGGAATTATTGTAAGTGCCAGGGAAATAGTGATTAGAGATGGCCAAGCACCACACCGAGTTTCACAATTGGCTGTATCATTACAGGCACATGCTGTAATTATATGATCTCAATCGCCTTCAAGTGTTGTTAGAATTTTTCTAGAATGAATGCTACCACCATCGGTACTCATTTTTTAAATTTCTTTTCTGATTCAGTAAATTGTAAAGTGATTTAGTTTAATGTTAATGTAGTTTTTAATTTTAGAAATTTTTAAATTTAATTAAGAAATGTAAAACCTTTTGTAAAGTTTATAGTTTTTAGTTTATAATCTGCGAACAAAATCACTGTTACTGTCATAGTAACTATTATAATGCAGATATAAACCACTAAATGCGAAGTCATCAATGAAAATATTAAGACTAAGATTAATATGTGGACGATGCCAGTTCGTCGTAGACATCCGTCTAAGCTGTAGAAAAAGATCTGTGCAGCTTGTAACTCTAGACCAGGAATATAGCAATGCATCCAGATTCCTTAAGCTTCTTTTCACGCCAGAATAAACATGGTTAGTTGAGTCTAATCAAAAATCATCCGTGTGCTGGCGAAAAAGGGAGCTGCTATTCGCTGAGCTGAAGTTTGAACAGAACACTAGCGGCAAGAGTGCATAATTGCACTATATATAAGAAGAAGAGTAAGCCAGTTCTAAGTCTTCTCTTCTTGGCATTGCGTAACGTTGCTTCGACCACAATACGCGAATGTTTTCACGTTTGGTGGGGGGGGGTAGCAGAAAAGAGGTCCTCGTCTGGTGGGGGGCGGGGGGTAGCCAACAGCCAATCAGATTGCAGAGACCCTCTCCCCGTTGGATGGGGGATGGGTAGAGCAGATGCAGAGGATTACGGCAGTTTTTGTTCTATTCGAAAATGGGTCCCCGTTTGGTGGAGAAGGGGGGGGGGGTGCAAAAAGAGGTCCCCCTTTGGTGGGGGGTAGCAATGAGAGCTCCCCTTTGGTGGGGGGGGGGGTAGGGAACAGGGGTTCCCGTTTGCGGGGGTCGCCAACAGCCAATCAGATTCAGCCAATCTTAGCCAGACTTGGCGACCCCCCAAACGGGGACCCCCTTCTGCATACCCCCACCCACCAAACGGGGACCCCTTTTGCATACCCCCCACCCAGCGGGGACCTGTTTTTGCTACCCCCCTCCCCCCACCAAACGGGGAAGGGGTATGCTTAGCGGGGGAACTTTCGCGTATTATGGGCGGAACACCGTTACGCAATGCCAAGAAGAGAAGCCCTCTAGTGGCTAACTCTTCTTCTATGATATAAAGGAATTAATTATATATAATAATATATATATTATTATATATAATAATTATATTAATTAATATAATTATATTAATTTTATATATATAGTGCAATTATGCACTCTTGCTTGTAGTCTTTGGACTTTAGTATTCTGCTTCCAGATGATACTTCTCTATCTTCCCGCTTGCCAGCTCTGCAGGCTACTGTTTATCAAAATCTGTTAACACCAAACCATTGCTCCTCACTTTCACACTCTCGGCTCAGCAGATATCGCTTGTCTAGAGAGTCCTATCAAGCCACTTAAATCTACATGATGTAAAAGTTATTGCAAAACTATAAAACAAAAATCCTATGATGTAAAATAATAAACCTTGATGACTAGATACAATATTGATTAAATTTCAATCAGTTAGCAGTCGCCAATAAATGATGATAGTTTCAGGTGATAGTCGAGCCTGCCAAAATATATTCTTAACAATATACCATTCAACAAGAACAATTGAAGAATATTTGCGCATTTGGAAGATCAGCTGTGAAGGAGGTATAATTTTGGTGTCTGTGTTTTTGTCAGTGTGAAACTTCAGTGCGATTCTCGTACGTTGCTTTTCCTTCAAGCTCAAATGTCATTTCTGTAAAAATTAATAACCATCTTAAATGCAGCAACAGTCAGTTTCTTAACACACTAAAGACATGAACTGATTGTCCATTGGTAAATATTTGCTATCACCTGGAATCGACCTAATAACCCCTTGAACTACATTCAGGAATACTATAATACACCAACGGAACCAGTGACTACTTCACTCTCATTGGTGCTGTTTAAAGCCCATAAATTTATTCCATAACCAGGTTAAATCCACGGACTACTTTAAATATTTTAAAAGGTTACTATTTTTAGAGAATGCATGTAGTATACTCTGATCCTGATGGTACATATTATCCGAAACAACTGATGGTAATTATATGGGAATATTGAAAGCCGTAAAAATTACATGTAGACAACTGTGAATACCAAATAGAATTTTCGCAAATTTCTGGTTACAAATGCAGTCGTTAATGTCTATTAAACAATTTATTTATGTATAATTGTATAGTTGTATGATGTTTTTCTAAACTCAGAGAGGTCATCATTTTGAAGCTAACAATGGTTATAGCGTACCTCAAGTATGTTGTTTGAAAATTCACTGTCAGACTCAGGTGTAAAGCCAGCTAAATAAGACACGAGAGATAAAGTGAGCTGGTGAACTGGTCCAAATTTTCTGAAAAAATTGGCTGGAAATAGTTAAAAACGCTAAAAAATTGGTTGTAAAATGCAATACAAGTAGTTTTTGAGTAGATTTACGTGTCGAAAATAGCCGGTTTTTTGTCAAAAAGGGCCATTTTTAGCTGAAAAAATTTGGGTGGTACAGTTTGCACACTGTTTTTGTAAATTTTAGATTTTTAGACCATTTAGATTTTTAGGGGAAAAAACCAACCCCCCGTGGTTTGGGCGGTGGGGAAGAGCTAGCGGGCTCAAATTTTGCATGCAAGTTGGTAGGGCCCATCCCACCTACCACACCAAATTTGAGCTAAATCGGACCACTTTTGAGCATTTTTTGACATTTTGAAAATTTTGGCATTTTCGACCCCCCCAAAATTCAAAATTTGCCTATGTTTGAAGGCCTGTAGAAAATTTTCCATAGTAGTCAGATAATAACTTTTAACAGTTTCTATGAGAACAACATGTGCTCTTCCCAAAAATGTCGGTCTCGTCTTCCTGCGACGCTTGGCAAGCCTGCCAGCAGAATTTTAAAAAATGGGACAATAAAACCAAGGGGTGGGAAAAAACCAATTTTTGCTTTTGCTGCCAAACTCCGTAAAATGGTTATTAGTTGCTCAAAAGCCATTCACATAGCAAGTTTAACGCGTTCTTTCACGTCAACAGCTCAAAATTGCATTTGGACTTGACAATTTTGTGCTAGGCAGTAAAAACCTCATTTCGGCGGATCGACTGTTTGGCTCAGCTAAAGTGGTCAAAACGTACTCTGGGACAAAGAAATACGCGAAACACACTGAAACAGCATTTATTTTATTTTATTTCATCGAATTTCAAAAGATTTACAAATTTTTCTAGCAAATTTTATGAAACCTAGCCATTTGATGCTGCAAATATTGATGTTTGGTTTTCTCACTTACTATAAGGAATATCGCAAAAATAACTGCAGATATGAAGTCAGCGACGCCGATTTTACCTGTCGCATGCATAAAATCGCTAATATGAGTAAAACTGCCCGAATATTGGGGTTCGTTTTTCCCGCCATTTGTTTTTTTACCCCTGCTAATTCACCGTTAATTACTAATTAACGACAGGACCTAGAGAGGTGATTTATATACCAAAATGACAGTCTAGACAGGGCTTGATAAGAAAATAATTTATAGCCGGATTGCTCCACTGGGTAGTTCTGCAGAGTCCAAAAAGTGACTACTTTGGTTTTTTCCCCCGACCTCTATACTTCCCCCCAAGCCGAGCTCAAACCGCCCTCCCCTCCTAAGATTGGGTCCAAGCCAGTGGCGCAGCCAGGACATTGTGACGAGGCATGCGGCAGAAGCGCATCGCACCCAGAATTTTGAAAGGGGGGGTTTGAGTCTGAAACAATTTTGCTTTCGTCAGCCGTTGGAGGTGGGGTAGTATAAACTTTGAAACAAAGAATTCCGTGTTGCTACGGTATAAACAAGTATAGCCATGGGGGAAAACCCACATTTTCATCGTACTTGGCGTATATATTTAGAACTTTCTTTTAAGCCTATTTGCACTTCTCTAGGTTGTACCGTTAGAGCGGTATATATAATGCAAAAAGTAGCGGGGGGGGGGGGAAACCCAATGGGGGGAAAACCCAAATGGGGGGAAAATATACCCACCGCTCACAGGTCTTAAAAATTGTTCTATCGCAATTGTGACACTTCCAGTGTAAAATTCAACCCTTTTTAGTTAGTATGAACCGAAAAACCCGATCTAAAAGTAGCTTTTTTTGAGATCTCATATGCCGTTGAAAATGCTACATCAACTGTTCAGGTTTCATAAAGTTTAACACATAAACATAGGGCAATTTTTGAAAAATGCTAAAAATGATGTAATTTGATAAAACTTATTATTCTATCGTGTAGAGAATTTTTTACGTAGAATTGACTGTTAAAATCCACAATTGTATATACCTGTATTGGGTCTTCCAGCTGCGAAATGGCACTTTTAAGGTTTTTAGCCCCTAGCTAGCCAGGTAAGCAAAATTGCCGAATCTGACCGCATAGGATGACGCAGCGTGCTCGATAGTACCGTGCTATAGTCTCTAATTGTTTCCGTGTTGAGTTGTTAAAAAAATTCCAAAAAAATTTGGGTGGGTTTTCCCCCCAAAGTGGGTTTTTCCCGCTACGTTTGGCAATGTGCCAGACTAACCGTACAGTGGATCGGTCTAATTTTGGCTGTGTGCAAAGAGGAAGAGTTGCCATCATTGCAGATATTTGCAAAACTTTTCTAACCCAACCCAGTCAAAAGTTACATCGGTCCAAACGTTTGGTAAATTTTTGGATGGTTGAACCAAAAAGTAGTTGTCAATTTCAAAATGTCATAAAATCAGCAGGAGTGAACAAAATGACTTGATCTTTGCATACATAGGTTAGAAAGAGTCGCGCTTCTTGCTGCTATGTTTTGGAGCTCATATCTCCAACCCATGACCCAGGGGGCGGGTGGGTTTTTCCCCCCAAAAAGGGGTTGGGTTTTTTCACCCCATGGCTATAGGCGAGATTTTGTGTGTCACTATCGCGTTAAAAATAGGTGAACAAATGCGCTACACTTTTCCGAAAAATGAAAAGAAACGAAAAGAAAAGTGATGAAAATATATAGCTCAGTTTTTGCTTTTTCCACAAAAATTCTATTGGGGACGTAGGACATAAATAAACTGATAAATTGATAAAGTTATAAGTGATAACGAATCGGGATAGAAGGGTGCTGTTGTAAACATTGAAAACAAGGTTTTTGGTTGACGCCAGGCGTGCATACTTTGTTAATTTTTAAAAAATAGAGTGCATTTTGGGAAAGTGTGTGCATTTAAAAAAACTTGCTTATTTTGAATTATGACGTACTTTTTGGCCATATATATTTGGGATCTACGGGATCTCTATCTAATAGTATTTTTGGCGTATATATTTTTGCATGGTGAAACGCAAAAAGTTCTCAAAAATGCCAGGATTAAAGCTGAAAATGGGAAGCCGGAAAATTTTTAAAAATTGGCCTAATTTTGGCAGAAATTTGGGTCCCAAAAATCCTGGGGGGGAGCAAAAATCGCGGAAGGGGCGATTTCGGGGAGGGGGGGACTGAAAAAACCCTGCAATATTAACACGCATCATTACTGTAAACTAAATCTGCACAGTTAGAGACGCTACGCAAACAGCAGGAAGCATTTTCAGTAGGGATCGACCGGATATCCGGATCCGGATCCTGCCGGATATTGCAGATCCGGATCAGGCAGAAAAACCATCCGGATCCGGACCTTGTTCTATGTTTACTTTAGGCGAAAAAAGTGGGGGGGGGGAGAGTGGGGGGAGCCCCTCCCCCACTAGTGTGGGGGAGGTCGAAAAGTGGGGGGGAATAAAATGGGCTAAAATGCCAAAAATACCATATAAAAAGCCTGTTTTCTACATATACTGCTATAACTAAGCTTAAAAGTGCTCAAACATTGAGTTTTAGCACCAAATGAGACGATTTTTGACCAAAAATTTCAGGCGAAGCCGGAAAAACTTTTGAAAATATTGACCAAAAATCCTAAAAATTTGGCATTTTCTGGGCACCTTAGGGTGAGTGGGAAGGGGAAGCCCAAAAATGTGGGGGTGGGGCGGAGTGGGGGAGAGGAAACAAGAGAAGCAGGTAAGTGATCCTTACCGTCGTCAAAAACGACCGTGGTATCAAATTCATAACTTCCAGTGCCGTCAGATAAAGAACTATTGGTTCGACCGGTAGCCATAGCCAGCAGAAATGAAACGAAATAAACTAAAAAATATGGAAGAATAAAATTAACAAAGGCATAAAATAGGCAGAAAACATATGCGTAAACGGTGACGAATAAATATGATGGAAAGTGAAGCCTATAGTGATACATACAGAAGAATATATAAGTATATATATTCCATACAGACACTGTTAGAAAAACATAAATTCAATTTTATTAGTGCGACTTCGTTAAGAGCGACTGAAGTACATATCGTATATAACCCAAAGATGAGTGCTCTAGCCCCATGCGTCTCATCGCCCAGCCTCACCAGGTGTGCACCTGGCATGGGGCAACTGGGCGGGTTATACACTTACTTCAGTATGTGATGTTAAAACATTAAAACTAAAAATTTTATCAATTTTTAGTTCTAAACAAATTTACCACTGATAGAGGCCAATTTAAAATAATTTGATTTGTCTTCAAAATTCTTCTCAGCCATCTATTAACTGCTACATTGATTTGATTTTTAGTATACAGTGCGGATCGAAAACAAGGTCCTTTTGAGCGCGTTCCGCGCTCATTGACTCCGAGCGCGTTCATTGACTGCGCTCGTGGAGTCAGTTGAATAAAAACGAACGCAAGAACTGCCTTAAGTTGTAGCTAAGGTTGTTTCATTTTTCAGACCGTTTTGCTAAAGTGCATTCATGGCCTTTCGTCAGCTGAGACACTCAGTTTTTCCAGTTTGTGTTTATGGTTTTTATATGCTTATGAATGCTGGACAGAAATGTAGCTGCTTAAAGTGCAGCATAAAAACCAGTCTTTTCAATTTACCAGACTTTACAAAATGAAAGCACACACAGGCAGTTTTTAGCCTGTAACAATTCTGAAACAGTATTGAATAGACAATCGTCTGTAGCGTGACTGGGCCATAAAACAAAATTTGGTAATGCTGCAGAAATAATTGGAAAGCTCAAACCTCCGTGATGAACCAAGTTCGATAAAAGCTACAAACAGCAAATAATAGAAACAAAGAATATATTATCTATTATTTTTACACTTTTTCTAGTTATCAGTTTGGAACAGGAGTCAGTGTTAATGAGTTTTTGGAGTAAATTAGTTAGTATTAATTGCAGACTGAATTGAGATTTTAGTATTAGATTCTTACTTTCTTTCTCAATTTAGTAGACAAGCAAACATAGTAATCATTTTGCAAGAATGTAATGACAATTGATAATTGACAATTAAATTAAATTCAATTTGACGAAAGCATAAACGATTAACAAATTTTGTTATTCTGCTTACTCAACGTCATCTAATTTTAGCTTTGAATTATATATATATTATATATTATATATATATATTATTATTATTAATCACGTGTTGTATTATTAATCACTTGCGTTAACGCAAACAACTTTCTGAGCATTGGTCTGTCTGTAGTTTGAGAATTGTTACAGGCTTAAAACTGCCTGTGTGTGCTTTCATTTTGTAAAGTCTGGTAAATTGAAAAGACTTTGGTTTTTATGGTGCACTTTAAGCAGCTACATTTCTGTCCAGCATTCATAAGCATATAAAAACCATAAACACAAACTGGAAAAACTGAGTGTCTCAGCTGACGAAAGGCCATGAATGCACTTTAGCAAAACGGTCTGAAAAATGAAACAACCTTAGCTACAACTTAAGGCAGTTCTTGCGTTCGTTTTTATTCAACTGACTCCACGAGCGCAGTCAATGAACGCGCTCGGAGTCAATGAGCGCGGAACGCGCTCAAAAGGACCTTGTTTTCGATCCGCACTGTACATTCTAAAGTCTAGCAAACTGAAACTGGACCAAAAGAGTTAATTTTGTGGAGAGTTTATTATTCAAGCTAAGTATGACAATGTATATATTTTCTGAAAGCTCAGAAATCAGAGATTTCAAAAATTGTAAAAAATTTTCAAATTTTCAAATTTCAAATTTTATAAATTTTGAAAACTATAGGAAAAGAAAAAAATAAAAGAAAAGTAGTCGAGTTTGGTATCAAATGAAAGGTCTTGTTCAGGAGAACGCGAATATATATCAATTAAGCGGGTTTGGGGCGGCACGTGGTTCCAGCGGGCCCATATCCCGAAAAATAAAAGTTGCTCCGATCGCTACATTCTTGGGCTCATTTGAAAGCGCTCATCCCGCTGAGTAAAAGTTATAATTGGGTCATTGCTCAAAAATGCTGTCTGTGAAAGTTATCCCTCTTTAAACCCCAAAAATGGGCTGTTTGGGCACTTTTGGAGGGTTTAATCCAGGCTAGCAAAAGCTGTGAGCTGAATCAAGTCAAGCGACTGTGCTACATTTAGCGTCTCATCATTGTACGCAACTACGTAAAAATTGCAGCTTTGGATCTTCATGCATGCGTAAGATAAGCTAATTTAAACAAACTTCAAAGCAACCGACACGGCGGCTTCTTTGAAGTTTGTTTAAATTAGCTTATCTTACGCATACGTACAGATCAAAAGCTGCAATTTTCACGTAGTTGTTTATAATGATGAGACACAAAATGTAGCACAGTCGCTTGACTTGATTCAGCTAACAGCTTTTGCTAGCCTGGATTAAACCCTCCAAAAGTGCCCAAACAGCCCATTTTTGGGGTTTAAAGAGGGATAACTTTCACAGACAGCATTTTTGAGCGATGACCCAATTATAACTTGTACTCAGCGGGATGAGAGCTTTCAAATGAGCCCAAGAATGTAGCGATCGGAGCAACTTTTATTTTTCGGGATATGGGCCCGCTGGAACCACGTGCCGCCCCAAACCCGCTTAATTAATACATATTCGCGTTCTCCTGAACAAGACCTTTCATTTGATACCATACTCGACTACTTTTCGTTTATTTTTTCTTTTCCTACAGTTTTCAAAATTTATGAAATTTGAAATTTGAAAATTTGAAAATTTTTAAAAATTTTTGAAATCTCTGATTTCTGAGCTTTCAGAAAATATATACATTGTCATACTTAGCGTGAATAATAAACTCTCCACAAAATTAACTCTTTTGGTCCAGTTTAAGTTTGCTAGACTATAGTGAATAATTTAGAGATTAAAAGTTTCACAGAGCTTTCAAGATTTGCAGAATAGGTGGTTAAAGTAGTTAAACGCATTAATTCGTTTTCAATAATTTTGATGCAAATTTTGTTGGAAAATTAGAATAAAAGTGTGGGAATTTGATTGCTGTGAAAGGAAAAAGATTAGTTTTGTTAAAAGGTGTGGTTATAAAATTTTATCCACAATTCTAATATTTATATCCAAGACTTCTGCTTTGTACGGAATTTCATTTTGTTTTTTAAAATTTAGGGTGATTGGATACATGTCAGGATGAATGTGATCAAACATTCCTTTATCATTAAAAATTGTCAGATCAACCATGTATCTGAATACAAAATACAAATTTAGAGCCGTTTTTCAATCTTTCGATGCC
>JASAND010023504.1:0-14594 GCA_030248195.1 Trissonchulus latispiculum | reverse complement strand
AAAGTGGTGATATAGTAGAGTTGCTTATTGATTTGTGCTTGACTAAAATGTATAAGAGTAGTATTAACAATGAAAAGTTGAAACAACCTAAGAAACCTAAAATTTTATTTCATTATATATGTTAATAAATTATTTGATATTATTGATTTCCGAAAAGTTTTTAACTATGCCTCAACCTATTGGCCATTGGAGAATAGATTATATGCTAGACCTATGACAATATATAAATATGATAGTAGTACGTCAAGTTTAATATTTAATTATAAGGAAACGGTTAGTAATTTAAAAGTTATGGATTTTCTAAAACAAAGTACTACTTGTATATGTAAAGAAAAAGTAAATTATGTTGATAATTATCATAGGCACATAATTACTGGTGATGTAGGTGTTGTAGATAATGAGGTAGTAAGTCGATTACTTGCCTTGGGTTGTAAATTTCGCATTGCTAAAGATAATGATAAGAATAAAGCTATGGAAAGTGTGAAAATAGGCTTGAGTAAGCATATTAAAAGTATGTTTTAACAAGATAGTATCGGAGATTGATAAGTGTAATTTATATTTGTGGAGTAGCAGAATATATGAAATGATTGAAAGCCAATTAAACAGGCACGGTAATTTTACAATAAGTAAACAGTTAAATATAGAATGTAATAAAAATGAACTCCGTAAGTTACAAAAGAATTATGTATTTACTCCTATTGATAAAGCAAACCAAACCTATGCTATAATATGTAAGCAGCATTACATAAGTGTTATTTTAAATGAACTAGGAATTAAAGTTGATACCAGCAATAATAGAATAAATTTTGTAAGTGATGTGTACGAATATATGGCAGTTAATAAAGATATTTTGATTAATAGTTTATGTGAAGATATGTACTGTATGGGCTGGAATGTTACAGAAACCTGTAGACAATTCCCATTTATATATATGATTCCTAAGTTTCGTAAGAATCCAGTTAAACATAGATTTATAGTAGGCAGTCACAGTGCAATTACAAAACCTGTGTCAAAGGGAATTGGATGTGCTTTAAAATTGATATTAAATAGACTAAGAATGTATACTAATGCTATTTACCAAAATACTAAAAATAATGCCAATTTATTTTGGATAATTGATAGATCTAGTGTTATATTAGATGCAATATTTTCTATAAATAAAAGGCAGTCTGCTAAATCAGTTTACACGTATGATTTCGGACAACTGTATTCAAGTATTCCGCATAAGGAGATAAAAGAGGCGCTAGGTTACTAATAAATAAATAAATAAGCAAATAATAAAAACAAGTGTATAATTATATACAAAGGAAGTGCTAGATGGGGTTGTAATACTAATACGGGAAATAAATTAACTGCGGCGGATTTGATATCGAATATTGGTTGGTTATTGGATAATTTGTATATTGAATGTGGAGCACCTTTGACATGGTGTTCAAACAAAAATGTGGAATACCTATGGGGACTGATTGTGCTCCGTATTTAGCTAATTTATTTTTGTTTTATTTTTTATTTTTATGAAAAGAATGCTATATAAGCATAATTTTAATGCGCTTAGAAAGTTAAGATATGTATTAAGCTATATTGATGATATTACAATTCTTAATGATAAGGGATTTTTCGATAGTATTTTTATGGAAATCTATCCTTTATGTTTGACTTTAAATAGAGAAAATTTAAATGATTATGCAGCCAATGTGTTAGATATTAAACTAGATATTGTTAATAATAGGTTTAAGTGTGAAGTATTTGACAAAACTGATGATTATAACTTTCACGTAGTAAAATTTCCTAATTTACACGGCAATTTCTCTTCTAATGTAGCTTATATGGTGTAAATTAATGAGGTATTAAGATATGCAAGGATTTGTAGTACAAAACTCTCATTTATATTTAAGTTAAAAAGCTTGGTAAATTATTTGTTAACAAAAAATTATTCAAAACGAAAAATTTTGTAGGAATTACGATAAAGTACTAAAAATTAATCAAATTTTTGTAAATATAAAACCAAATAGATTATGGGTGGAATGTCTTAGATAGTTTAAAATGAAATAATGACTATGTAAATAAATAGTGCTTATGTATTAATTGTTATGCACTATAGGTATGTGTTTGAGAATGAAATATATATGTCTCACGAATAAGTGGAGTTGATCGCTAGGGGACGAAACCGAACTGTTAAAAATGTCAAAATAAAAAACTAAATACTCAAAAATGTCACTGTCAAAAATAAAATTTTTAATTTTCTGCTAAAAATTTGAACCTGACTGTAAGCCCCTGATGAGTCCCACAATCAGGAATGGTCGGGCATAACAAAGCGATCCGTAAATGCTACTTCATCACCTTGCACTTTTGTGTAGTACGTATGAATTAAGCGGTATATAAATTTTTTCTTTTATTTATATTTTGATAAGTTATCGGTAATTTTTGGTAAACAAAATTCCTAGCGATGAATCTGATACTTTGACGATGACTTATGAAACTGTCGTCGCCAAAGGTGGCTTGGCAGGTATAGACATTAAGGACATATATTGTAAATATTTTGTTTGTTTTTTCGGATCTGTTGTTTAAGTTTGTTCGCACACTGCAAAATTTTTCTTCATCCAGCAAAATGCTTTTTCCCTGATCAAACATCCATTTTTGGATGCGTAAGCAGTTGTTTTTTCCGGAATGGCTGTAGTCATGAGCTGAAGATTCCTTACATCCTTCAATAACTGCTCAACGGCGAAGTTTCACTACACGTTGTTAACATAAAAGAAAGGGACGATTTAATCCTGCAAAGTAATTCATATAATGAAACATCCTAGGTATTTACAAAATAAAGTACAAGACTTATAAACCTTGAAAATACAGCCAGGTATAAATGTTAACAAACACCAGATCCAGAGATACAACCACTAAATTTAAACATACATGAGTATATACATATGCAATTCATACATTAATGCAAACTCCACATTTTCACGACTAAACAAAATCATAACTGTGAAATAACAAACATACATTGATTATTTATACAAACCCATATTTTGTATTATACATAAAAAGCAAAGCCACATAAATAGACATAGCTTACATCCTTCAATAACTGCTCAAAGGCGAAGTTTCACTACAAAGTTTCACTACACGTTGTTAATACTGAAATACCAGGAAAGCTTATATACGGGTTAGTCAAGTCATTCATAAACAGTTTGCCGTTTGTTGCTTTGCCGACGCTATTCGATTTGCGAAAAATAGGCAGAACTCTCACTACATTCGTCGATGTTCAGTTTCTTTGAAAATATGAAAGAAAGAAAGAAATCTTTACTCAAGTAAATGAAGGTAAGCGTTTAATTGCAAACAAAACAAATTATGTATAACAAATAAACATATGCGATTTCATATGAAACGCAGAATTGCATATGCCGTAAAGTGTGAAGAGAGTGGCCGCAAACTAACCCTGGGGAAGCGGCAGGCAATGACAACAATTAATTGCTAGCATAGAGCTAATAACACGTTAGATATAAGCATTTCTAGATTGTTCAATGTAGCCCCACCGTCGATTTTTGTGGGGCTACTTGCAGGGGCGTATCCAGGATTTTGAAAAGGGGGGGGTTTGACTTGACCAAATTTTTTTGTTGTCACGAAACGAACTTAGTTGGAGGCGAAAAGGGGGTACCCGCAGGGTTATTAGTTTCACGATTTGCGCCAGGAAACATTTTATTTGACCACAGAAATGGCGACTCAAAAAGAAACACATATGAACCAAGTCGGGGGGTCTGGGGAGCGGAGCAAAGAAGCAGAAAACTGCAAAGAAAAACGCGCCGAAGGCGCAAAATTTTTCAAAAAAGTAAAGAAAACGCGCCGACGGCGCAAAATTTTTGAAAAAGTGCAATGGAGAACGCGCCGAAGGTGCGAAAATTTTAGAAATTTTTACTAATTTCGCACTATTTAATCAGAAATTTTGGGGGGGGGGCAAAAACCAAAAGGGGGGTTTCAACCCCCAAACCCCCCTTGGATACGCCCATGGCTACTTGGAAGGCGAAACCTCATTTGCATATTTCAAAACAATCTTTGAAGCGCAAAATGTGCATTGTAGACAGGCCCCCAAAGATTGCTTATAGACATGAAAGAAGTTTCTAATTGCTTTTCAACTAAAGTTCTCGCCAAACTCGGGGCACTCAAAAATCAGTCGTATTTTGGAACGGTTGTTACCACTGTCTACTGAAATCTAGCAAGACATGTATGCCGGAATTATCCATTTCGTACAAAGAAACAGTAACGTCGAAAATGTGAAATACCAATCAGGTGTATACAAAAATGGGCTTGATGACCATAGCTGGGGCCCCCCGATTGAATCTAAATCTTAATGACTTTATTGCATACCCTGCTGTGCAGTTTCCAATTTGAATCAAATACTTCGACGATGACTTACGAAACTGTCGTCACTAAAGGTGGCTTAGCAGGCATAGACATTAAGGACATATTGTAAACATTTTGTTTGTTTTTCGTATTGAAGTCCAATAGAAAGGTCAAACAATGGTCAACTCTAATACACTGTTCTAATGCACAGTACAAATAGAGAGGGCCCAGCAGTGAATGCATAAAACCAAATTGTAATCTTGTAAAATGCAACTGACTTTTCTTTTAAATGAAACGTTAACTGGAAAACCTTGAACGTATTACCTAATTAATGCTGATTAATTAAAACTATTTCCTTGGAATTCTATTCAAGGGTGTGACAAAATTGTTACTCGCAATTAATAAGATTAAATTTTAATTAATTATTTAAAAATTAAAACAAATTAATAATTTTAATTTCGTTTTAAATGAAAAGTCAATTGCATTTGTATGTAAATTTGTTGTCTTTATACATTCGCTGCTGGGGCCCCCCTCTATCTGTAATGTGTATTGAAACTGCGTATTAGAGTTTACCATCATTTGACCTTTCTATATTAACTTCAAATTGGAAACCACACGCATTAAAACTTAATCTTAATCTAGGGGGCCCAGCTATGGTTATGAAGCCCAAAAATAAAAACATGGTATAGTCAGAGGGGGAAAACATGACGGAAAAGAAGAGGAAAAATCATGGTCGCCTACTCCCCAACCATAGCAGCTGCAGCTGCCTAGTATAGCCCATTAGAAAGAGCAAGTCTAGAAGTATACCCTACAGGACCATATTGGTTTCTAAGTTTGATTCTGTAAGCACAGCACTTGACCAAAGTTGACCTCCCAAAATTGGCCAAAATGCTGTAACGAGCGCAGTTCATAACTTACGTAACTTAAACCGACGTAAGTAACAAGTTTCCCGCTAAAAGCTGAACTCTAGCTAACTTAAGTTAAACCTTAATTTCAGCCTGAGTAACTGCTCAAGAAGGATAGATCATCCCGCACGCGAAACTATAAAGCGTGCTGCAGCAGCGAGCTGCAGTCAGTTGAGGAAAGTGGCTGGTTGGGTTCACTCGCTCTACTCTCTCTCTCTCTCCTCTCTTAGGTTGGAAGGTAGGCTGGCTGGTTGGTTGGATTTGAGCAGTTGCTCAGAGAGTTCACTTCTCCTACTTCTTTTCATTAGAACAGGTCTAGGTTTGGTCAGGTGGTTTGGCGGGAAAGCCTGTAGTCACTTGTGACTTTTGGGTTGGTTTTTGTACACATTATACGGAGTGGGCCATAGCCCTTTTGCGTTTATTACCTTAGCCTTTTAGGTTTATTATAAGCTCTGATTGGCTGACAGAGCTTCGGTATTTTGGGTGAAAGCTCTGCAAGGACAGGTGTTTAGGATCTATATACCCTGTCACATTGGTTCCCGTGCCGAACTTAAGGCTGTGTGAATTGGTTTATGTATACAGGTTATATCTGCGTGAAGTGGTCAAGGTTTATACATAGCTTTAGCTTTATAGCTTTATATATAGCAGTTTAATCCTTTTCTGTTGACAAGGCTGATTGTAAAGGCAAAGGCTAAGGGTAGCCAAAACATTTGGTTTTTTTGGTTTGGCTTAAAGTTGAAGCTAAGTTTTTTTGGCTTTATTTTGAAGCAAGGCTTTTCAGTCATTGTGTTAGTGTACACTTTTAGTTGTCTTTTTTTGGTGTATACACCTTTTGCTGCCGAACAGTTTTGGTGTTTTATTTTGCACGGATTTTGTTTTTGTTTCAGCCCTGCTTAGGTGGAGTGGTTCGCTATGATTTTCATTCTTTCTGGTTTATTCCGATCTATGTTGGAACAATTTATTTCATTCCGTTTATGTTTGGACTGTTAGATTTCGTTGGCCTTTAATTTTTGGTATTTGGTCTGTGGTTGCTGAATTTTGTGGTTTATTGGGAAAGCCTCTTGCGGCTTAACTGTTAATTTGTCCTATTTTCGCCCTGGATCTGGCCACATTTTGGATTTTCTTTCTCTGTGTCGGGATGGCCGAGTGGTCTAAGGCGCTGGTCAGAACTTCCGATCTGACGGTCGGTGGTTCGATCCCCGGAGGCCACAAAGCTTTCTCGACTCTAGCCAACCCAGCTATCCATCTTTAACTGGTCGGTAAATGGGTACCACCGGCTACCACGGTGAGAAGGTAACAGGAGTCTGTGCAGAAGGGCCGGCCCCCCTTCCACGGATGCAGTCATCATTTGAGGTGACACTCCTGGCTCTACGGCTGAGAATCCGGGGATGAGCACCGGCACCCCATGTCCTGTGGCAGGACGGAGATATCTCCTGGGGTAAACCTTTACCTTTTTTACCTTTTTTGTGTCACTCGGAACTGGACAACTGAAGGTAAAAACAGCTACTTAACTTTGTTTACTTATGTCTTTTAATACGGATCGAGCCCCACCTGGAGACGTAACAGGCGCTGGCTTAGACAGCACGGAGCCTCACGGAAGCGGTGACATGCTAAACCCCGTTTTAGGTAACATAAAACCCTTTGGGTGGGAATAAGGAAACGTCCGCCCGGTTATTAATTAAGGATATACCTGTGTACGAGGGTAAACTAGGGGAAGACTTTAGGGAGTGGTTGCTCATGTTTGAACGTATAGGAGCAGCAAAAGGCTGGCATTCTTCCGAAAAGGCACTTTACCTCCACGCTTTTCTCAAGGGGTTTGCGGCAGAGAAATGGGATGATTTATATACCTGCATTTATTTACATTTAAGGATTTTCGAAAGTTTGCATGTCTATATCTAACCAACTATCAAACTTTGGCTACTATAAATTGGCAAGCGGGCATAATTTGACTTGCTCTATCACATGGCAATAGTGGTTTTCCCCTGCGTACACCCAGTAAAAAAATTTGACCATGTTTTCCCAACACATTGGGTCCACTAGAGCGGAGAAAAAACATGGAGACCAAATTTTAAAATTTTTGCGTATGCTTCAGGAAGGTGTAACTAATGCTTCTATAGGACAGAAAATGTTTTAAACCACTAAAAACCTCAAAGTATGCCAACTTCGAGCATTTTTGAAGCTTCTAGCTCGAAAATTTGATTTGCAGCATCAACATGCCAGGTCTCATAAATTTCTATGGTAAAAATGAAAATTTTGAAAAAACTTAAATGATGGAATATTGCAATTTTTAACACAACTAACTTGTTTCTAGTGATATTCTGCATATTATGGCCAGTTCCCAGCAGGTTTCATGCCCAAACATGTTAGGTACGGGGGAATTAGCATTTTGACCAGAAAATCGGGTTTTAAGCTTGCTGTGAGGATAGAAGGGTGCCTAGGTAGTTTTGCACACTAAAAACAGCTGAAACAATGCTTTTAAACCATTCTAAATGGTTGGTTGGTAGAAATCCGTGCCATGTTTTTTCCCCGATTTGCGGGTAAAAAACATGGACAAATCCTGTTACTGCCAAAGATGAGTGAGGTGTAAGAGAAGTTTGAATATACGATTGGATAGGTATTTGCCCACGGTACATAACGGTATACTCAAAACGATCCAAATCCAAGCGAAGAAAAAGTTGGAGGCTTGCTTCCCTATTCATGATTTTCTTCCCCCCCCCTGACTATATTAACAACGAATGAAACCAGCTTTCTGATGAATAGGGAATCTAGTCAGCGCCTAAAATGATTGAAACCAGCCTTCCTGTCAAGAATGGTGAATCTAGTCAGCGCCTAAAATGACGGAAACCAGCTTTTCTATGAAGAATAGAGAATCTATTCAGCGCCTAAAATGGTTAAAACCAGCTTTTTGTGAAGAATAGGGGATTTCAGCCAGAGAATAAAATGATTGAAACCAGCTCTTTGGTGCAGAATAGGAAATAGTCAGCGCCTAAAATGCTTGAAACGAACTCTTTGGTGCAGAATAGGGAATATCAATACCCAAAATGATTGAAACCAGCGACTGGGGTAGAATAGGCGCCTCTCGCCATCGACCCTATTCGCGCGAAGGGCTCAGACACTCAATCGCAATGACGTGAGTATATACATTGATATGGGAAGGATTATGAGATAACTTATCTGTCGAGATAATGAAGAATGTAACACCGCTGTAAACTAACGACGTTACAGCTGCGCTACCTGTGGAAAAACATTCAAACGCAAATATACCTGTAGCCAGCATGAACTTTGTCACAGTGGAGTGATATCAACTCACTCTGTTCATCAGTCAGTTTCTGGAACCTTATTTAATCCTAAACGACTGCATCATTTCCGCAATATTACGTGTTTTTCATTGAAGCGATCTTTGTCGATCTATGGACAATGTACAGAAGGGTTACTCCCGAGCTGAAATCCTTATTGATGGATCATATTTATTCCTATGGCAGTTTTAAATTTAATTTAATTCTACACGTGACCTTCGAAAAGGATATTAATCAAGAAGATATATACTAAAGTCTGACCAAAAAATGTAGGGAGCGAAACTGTTTTGTTTATACTGAACTGCCGGTACATTTTTGCTGCAGCAATGTATATATTTTCTGAACCGTCATGGCAAGAACTTTCTTTTGGTTGAAAAAAATTTTTTTAAAAATTAAAATTCATCAAAAGAAGCCGATTTTTTAAGTTTTGAAAGATCAGTAGAAGTCAGGAACTAGCCGTTGGGGGGAAAATTAGCCCATGTCCCAAACATAGTGAATCCCGAATATCAGCTGATTTCGTCAAAGATTGCGATAGTTATTCAATTTTTTCGATTTTCAAAATCCTTTGATCTTTGCCGCTTTTCCAACTTTGACTGGCTATTACTCGCGACTCACTCAATGCAAAAATTTTTTAATTGGATTTTCAGGACCGCTTACGTGTCAGCTTTCATGTGATATATGTGGTTTTTCAAAATTTGAAAATCGGTTTTTTCGAAAAATACCACTTTTTGACCCAAAATTTCGACAATGCGAATCTAGCAAAAGTGGGTAAAAATAATATTATCATTAAGTTTAATCTGAGCTGAATCCAACGATATAAAGTTTTCGTGGCTACGACTTATATTGCATCCGCATGGAATTTTTAAACAATTTCGCTTTTTAGCCGGTTTTTGGCTACTTTACACTATTTGAGGCAAATCAATGCACAATATAGCACAACTTGTCAACAACAACAGCTGAAAGAGGAAATTGTTTAAAAATTCGTTGCTGGGGCAATTTAAGCCGTAGCCACAAAAACTTTATATCGTTGGATTCAGCTCAGATTAAACTTTATGACAATGTTATTTTTACCCACTTTTGCTGGATTCGTATTGTCGAAATTTTGGGTCAAAAAGTGGTATTTTTCGAAAAAATCGATTTTCAAATTTTGAAAAACCACATATATCACATGAAAGCTGACACGTAAGCGGTCCTGAAAATCCAATTAAAAATTTTTTGCATTGAGTGAGTCGCGAGTAATAGCCAGTCAAAGTTGGAAAAGCGGGAAAGATCAAAGGATTTTGAAAATCGAAAAAATTGAATAACTATCGCAATCTTTGACGAAATCAGCTGATATTCGGGATTCACTATGTTTGGGACATGGGCTAATTTTCCCCCGAACGGCTAGTTCCTGACTTCTCCTGATCTTTCAAAACTTAAAAAATTGGCTTCTTTTGATGAATTTTAATTTTTAAAAAAATTTTTTTCAACCAAAAGAAAGTTCTTGCCATGACGGTTCAGAAAATATATACATTGCTGCAGCAAAAATGTACAGGTAGTTCAGTATAAACAAAACAGTTTCGCTCCCTACATTTTTTGGTCAGACTTTAGAACCTGCTACTTTCACAGTTCTGCAAGATTGGTTACGCTGGTGCGACAACTACAGACATTAATTTTAACTTCATTCAACACAGTAGCAAAAAGGTGGAAGAGTTTCTTGCAAATGGCAGTGGCTGGGTTATTCAATCTCTGCACGGACTTGATGTGCATTTAATCAAATATGAACCAGTTCAAGGACGCACGTACATCCCACTTCCCCGCAAACTGCAAAATAAACAGCATGTTTATTGTGACAATTTTTACTTTTTACTGCTACCAGATTTATGCTTACACGCATTGAACTGTCACAGCGTATGTATGTATTAACAAATAATAGTTTTCTCGAGGTTGCTATCTACTTCGTTCAAACACAGCTTGCTTTATTTCCAGTTCTAACAGTACCTTTACGTCGACTTTTCATGGAACACTACCAACCTATTTTAACAGATATATATATATGACGTACAACCCTAGCTGCCCTCTGTCAATGACGTAACATGCTAGCTAGCCTTGTTTGTACCAAGTTGATGAATAAAGCAAGCTTTTCCAACTCTTTTATGACGTATATATTACCATAACTAAACTTTGCTCAAACTTTGTATAACTTTTCTTCTAAAAGCCATGTGCTCACTGTGCTTTCCCACCAGTTGCTGTATATACGTCAACGAGATCCAAGGTTTATTTTCAAGGCTTCTCTTTCTTTTCATACTTGGAATCCATAAATACTAGTTACTAATTGCCTTCAGTGGCTTTTCCCTGTGCATCAATTATAGATTCCATAAAACTATTCCTTGAGCTAGTCATATTTGTACCAAGTTGATGCTTGACAACAGCTTGCATAAAGCAAACTTTTCCAGCTCTTTTATGTCGTATTGCCCTAGCTACACTTTGATGAAACTTTGTGTACATTTTCTTCTAACATCTCTGTGCTCAATGTGCTATCCTACCAGTTGCTGTACGTCAATGAGATTCAAGTCTTAGATGCAAGGCTTCTTTCTTTTCACATTTGGAGTCCATAATTACCATTTTCCTTGAGTGCTGCTGCTATATCTTGCTATTTTGTGCTCATCGGTATGAAGCTTGCACTGTCATTTTCTTATCTAAAGGTATATATATACTGATTACTAAACTTTACCTTATAACTTTCAACCTATCACACTAACGACTGATGATTAATTTATTAACACATTGTTCCATTTAGTAATAAACTTTTATAATGCTTCTTTCATCCTGCAAAAACTATTCACATTAACTTAAGCAATAGTTACAATTTCAAAATGGTTTCTTTACTCTTCTGTACAATTTTGAATAGTTTACCAAACTCAGAAGAGGTTGACAATCACAATCCTATTGCGGAAGAGCAGTCGACAACTGTTAGTACTGCTAGTATTACTAGTACTGTTAGCACTACTATCGTATTATGCCAAACAGTGGCCCACCCAATAAAACGCCCATGGGCGTTTTTTCGGGGGGTGGGCGCTTTTTTGGATTTCTCAATGTTCACATGCATGCCGTGGGAAACTGAAAGTTCGTGAATAAGGTTATGGCTGATTATATATAAGCTATTTCAAGGCTTAGAATCAATTGTATGTTCCGTGGATAGACAAGTAAGCAACTGACACTTCCCGAGCACGCTGTCGCCAGCAAAAATTTATCGAATTTATCTAAAATTGGCTAAGCAG
The DNA here is from genome assembly GCA_030248195.1 of Trissonchulus latispiculum. Classification (NCBI taxonomy): domain Eukaryota; kingdom Metazoa; phylum Nematoda; class Enoplea; order Enoplida; family Ironidae; genus Trissonchulus; species Trissonchulus latispiculum. Next base: position 2,795 of record JASAND010023504.1, on the reverse strand, counting down.
CAATTATAAGACTGTTTCCAAAAAATAGCCCATGGGCGTTTTTTCGGGTGGTGGGCGCTTTTTTGGAATACAAAAATCAAATCCGAAATTGCCGATTCCGAAAAAACGCCATGGGCCACTGTTTGGCATAATACGGTAGTATCTACTTCAACCTCGGCAAGTTTAATTGTCTCTAACATTTATGTGACAAAACATTTCTGCATTACGCTAATTCTCATTTTACATTTTTGCATAACTTAACGTGATCGAAACTAAGTCACCGGAATCCCTTAGGATATATCTTTTCAGATTTCCAGTCCTACTCCGGCACCACTGCAGCCCCAGATTGTAAGTCTGGTATTACTTTGACTTGTTTCATTGTTAATTACACTACCAAACTTTAACATCAAACCTTTTATCCCAAATAACATTAGACTACAAAAACCAATTTGTCATTGAAACTGATATTGTCTTACCGGCTTCTTTTTATCTTATGTACAGATCTCTACAGCTTCGTTGATCAATTTGGACACTGCTTCGACATGTCCGTTAATTCCGATAGCGTCTATGGTATTTCATTTTATCTCTTAGACATGTATCCATTACACTAATTATATACTTCCATATTTTTTCCATAAAATGACTGTTGACCACCTATATTCTCCTACTGGTTGCTTTGCCCTTTCCTAATCTGTAGCTTTCCTATCTAACTCTCCAATTAATAGCAAACGTGAACATCCTGGTTTGGGTGAACATCCTACTTCTACATTACATATTTTGGGAAAATCCTTCAACGTGGCCCGTCTCCTACTACAATCCAGGTTCAACGGCTGTGTCCACGTCTATAGTGGCGGTTATTCAAACAGAGCAGACGTATGTTGCGCCAGAAGAGAAGCCTTCAGCCATGGGAATTAATCCCGAAAGCTTTTCAAGCCTCTCCAAGCAGTTGTATTAGTAGGCGCATGTTGGCAAGATCTTCTCTTCTTTGGTTTTCCATTTTTTCCTCTCGCCGCCGCCGTTCGTCCACCAGTCGTTGTTCGTCTTGACGCTGTAGCATCAGCAGAATCATTTGCATAGTGTCTGGTGGCGCGGGACCAGGATGGTTCCAGGCAGTAGGAGGGGCGGGACCAGGATGGTAGGAGGCAGTGGGAGGGGTAGGATCAGGACGGTGGGAAGCAGTAGGAGGTGATGTAGTAGTATTGGTTTGGTTCTGTCCCTCGGTATGGTAAGCTCTGAGGGTTGGCGGTAGTTCCGATATATAAGGAATGGACCAGGCTATTGGTGACAGGGCTCAGTGCAGCCACAGGTTCCGTGCTGTTGGCTCCACATTCCGTAGGAGATTCACTTGTAGGGATGTTGGATCGCACATGTATATAATTGTCCAACAGTTCTGAATGGGAAAATATGCTATTTATCAGTAAATGCTGGGTTAGGGAGAGTGGGGAGCAATTAGCGCAGTTCCAGGGAAAAGGGCGTCCCAAAGTCCTAAAGGCTTCATATAACTGGTCTGTTAATGATCCATGCGTCCGGTCATTCTGCAGGCTATACCACCAGGCGTCGCATTCGTCTTCTTCTTCTTCTTCTTCTCTCCGGGCACCAATGGTCTTCCCATTATATCAGGCGGCCTCCGTAGAAACCGCACTCCCTCAGAAAGTTTGCCACCCTGACAGGGTCAGCGGCAAGCATCCCAGTACTGGCCCCAATACCCAAGGTTTGCAGACGGATTTGGGTAAGAGCAGGGCATTTCTCCAATAGGTGTTGTAGGGTTTCTTCCTCTTCTTCGCACCGAGGACAAAGGGGGCCCCGGTTGTCCAGATTGAAGCGATGTCTATAGGAAGCCAGATAGGGGCAGTGGCCGTGGGAGCGGAGCTGAGCTAAAGTTCTGCGCTCCAGACGGCTCAGACCAATTTCTTCGTCTCGCCTCGCCCCTAGTGATAGTTCAAAGTTTCCGCGCTGGCTAACTGAATGTTTCCACGTGTCAGTCGTCGTTTTGACAATGACCGCCTTCGCCGTTTTGAAGTCTATAGGGACATTGTCTTGGGTCAGGCCGGATCCAGTTTTGGCAAGTTGATCGACCTGTTCATTTCTGTCCAGGCTACAGTGGCTTGGCACCCACTGGAACCGGACAGTTTTCCCGGAGAAACTAGAGCGACTGGAGAAGATTCCAAATTTCCAGGCCAGTCAGGTCCTTCTGATTACGGGGACCAGTTGCTAGTCTGTCAACGGCCGACCTGGAGTCAGTGCAGACACGGATCGAGTTCATCCGACGACAGTCCTCCGAATTGGCTACCCAGGCAAGAGCAGACATAATAGCCTTCATCTCAGCAGAATAACTGTGAGCAGAAAGATCCCGTGGCCAAGAGCAAGCGTTTCCGTGCGGTTTTCAGCAACAAAATCCAGGAGCCACCCCGTAGCTCCACCGTTTCGGTTTCCGCCAACGGCGGCATCCGCGTCGTCCAGATTATAAGATCGGCAGCTGGGAGCGTTTCCAGGGTCTCCAGGGCCACAGACAGTTTCCGCTGGGCACTATCAGGTTTCGCGAACAGTCACGTGGCAAGAGCGGCGCTGTGAATTCGGCACAGACCGCCTGCTGCAGTCCATGCAGGAGGAGCCGGAGGTGGGAGTGGCCTCTCGGGGACCGTGCCCAGGCCAGCAGCCTCGACAGTCTCCAGGGCGCAGGTACGCCATCCTGTAGCGGGGATTTGAGGCGCTGCCTGACTTGGCTGGTAGCAACATCCCGAGTTGGGTTGTCCGGGGCTGCACGTAGAGATTTCTCGTAGGTGATTGCAGCAAGCTGATTTTCTGAGTAGCTGTGG
>JASAND010023503.1:0-21653 GCA_030248195.1 Trissonchulus latispiculum | reverse complement strand
AGAACAGTACAAATTTGAAAATCTCTATTGTTATGCAGCCTGAGGTACGTATTAACCCAAATAGATTATGTGGAATATTAATTAAGGCAAGGTTAAGGAACGACGTTTTAACAAAACAGACGTAGGTAATTATTCTGCTATCAGTTGTGATAATACGTGTTGCCAAAATTACATGAGAGATAATTTCTAAAATGGTATTGTGGCAGTACGTAAAGCCAAAAATACTAGACACGGTAGTACGTACAAACAAAAATAAAGAATACTGTTTAAAATAAACTAGATATTTAATATCCTATGTGCCATCATCTTGTATGTTAATATTTCTATTAACTGAAAATCCCATTCGCAAAACTAATATTTGGCACTCCGTTTTCGATTCCGTTTTGAATGCAGATTTTTTAGTCACTATTTATTATGAAAGCTATTTCCATTGTTTGCTCAAATATTGGTCATTCTGCACTTCCTTTCTTTGTTTTCTGGATGCTGGTCTCAAACATGTTGCTAGTTAATGTTCAGCATATTATAAAACCGATAACTGGAGAGACAGGCCTACTGCATTGGTAGTAAAGATTTGTAGGTTCAGATCACTGCTTTTGGATCACCACAGATTAGCTCCAAAAGTAGATCACTGCTTTTGGAGGCCATGACTGCAAATAACTGTGGCAACCGAGCATTACTGTCGACAGACAACCATGTAGTTGAAAAAGGCTGTTCACAGCACTAGTGTCGCACAATGTATTGAAATGATGGAATGCCGACTGCTCAAATTGTGCCTTCTTATATACCGAATTTTTATCTCAAAAATGTCAATTTCCGTTCAAAACAACTGCCTTTGTTTGATGTTCCCAAAGAATTTGGACCCATCGGGCCATTAATGGCAAACAACAGATGATTTTGAGACAAATTTTCCCAAAAACTTTGAACTTTTTAAGATAAAAATGTTTGAACAGGATGTCATCTGACAATTTTTCAGCTATTCTTCCATTGTTAAATTGAAAAATAAAGCCATTAAAATGTTTGCTCTACTTTCTAATATCACGAGAAACTTAAAAATATTTTGGCGAAAAATAAACATCTGATGGTATATATACCAGCAAATTTCTTCAGTTGCATCAGTTCAATTTTTGCCTCTACTGTCATACAAAATTGCCTTGCCCTAATTGGCCTTGTCTACCTGCCTTGCCTTTCCTGCCTATTTTGTTCTGCCTTCCATTGGTTTGCCTTGCCTCACCTTGCCTTTCTTGCCTGTCTTACGTTGCCTTGTCTTGTGTTGTTTGCCTTCACGTTCCTTGTCTTGATCCCTGCCCTGTCCTTTCTTGCTTTCCTTGTCCTCCTGTCTTTCCCTCCTTGCCTCGCGCCTAGTGTACCTTTTGTGCTTACCCGTGATCACCGTGACTGGATTGCTGTGTTGCCACGTAGGATACTTTGAGGTAAGTGCCTAGTTTACTAACTATAGATATTTTGTGTGGAGTTGGTACAGGGCCTATCTTAAAGTTGATAGACCAGGCTGGTCCTGACGTAAGACTCTCAACAAGATGTATCATTTTATTGAGCAACAAATATACAGCACAAAGTTCAGTCATTGAATAGCTTAATCCAACTATCTTTCTTTGCTTTTCCTGCACCGTAAGCGGACAGTGGAACATTAGCGTCTTCAAGGAAAGATGTAAATTCTTCAACATCTGGAGGTCTTGGTTGTTTCAGAAATGATGGCACGACCATGAATTTTATCAAATCCAAGGCATTAGAAAATTCTCTATCACTTCCATCCGAAAAGCGGCGCTAAGAGATTACCATTGTCGGATATTCGTACTTTTCCTTGAATTGAATGCAGCAGCAGTTTTGCTTTTGATTTGGAATTCTTAGGAACAAAATCAAGAATCCAGAAGAGATCTTGGGCTGAGGCACTACATAATTTTGCAATTGCATCCTTCTTTTCTTGCTCACTTGAAACATTGTCATTAAGAACATTTAGTACATCGATAGTGAAAGCTGATTGAGTCGGCATAAGATTTTCGTCCACTAGGACGTATCGTTTATGTGGCATCATTTAAAATGTTTACGGCTACCTGACAAATAAGTTTTAAAAAGGGAATGTCCTTTGTTAGTAGCTTTTCTTTCCTTAAATTCCCAATACTCGAGTCAGCTAGCACGCGTAACTTGTGTATTTTCCTTTTTAATTTTTGTCGCAATGTTTCTTCTATTTGGATATCTCCGTTGTAAAGAAAGTTGTAGCAAATTTTGGTGATAGCTTTGTAGAAAGAAGATGGAGCTTCCTGCAAGAGCTCTGAGAAACGATGTTTATTGATGTCTGAGGCAATAAACTGAAGCAGGGGAAGATTATCCTTGACTGGCTGAGACATTTGAACTTGACAGTGACTACAGCTAATTATAAAAACACCAAACTAAACTAAGGCAAGTAGATAATTTGTTTTTCCTCAAATGGTAGAGATGCTCGAAACTGTAGTTCTCGTGGTGATGTCGGTGTGAGGTCTATCCAAAAATAACCAAATGGTCTTTCTCCAAGAGCAGTATTGTACATATTCATGAACACTTTGCTTTTACCAGGTAACATCTGGCTGCCCAAAGTGCTTATGCTTCTCAAATCTCTACGGCATGAAAGAAGAAACAAGTGATTAATTTGGCGTGACAGGCAGGTGGAGAATTTTGTATTAAGAAACGGAGACTGCCATAGTAAGAACACGGTTATGTCGTAATGGTGACTGTACATTGTAAGAAGTTTGTAAACGGTTTCATTATTCCCACTGAAATACTGCTGATCGTCAATAATGATACATCCCGATCCTTCGCTCCAAAAGTTTTCATCTTTTATTTTTTCTTCTGGAATTCCCTGCGTGAATTCAATCCCAGGAATATCGATCTTCATTTGTTGATATAGAGGTTGCTCTACTTCGTAAGCGAACAAGATTTGTTTGAAACGTTTTCCAAAGCAGGCTTCCTGGTTTTTCAACATTTTGTATACAAGTGTCGTTTTTTTACCGTTGCCAGAATTACCAATAATTGCAATTCTAGCTGGTGTAGATATATGTAATGAACATTCAATTGCTTTTATATTGCAAAAACAATAACATCAACTCCACAATTTATACATAAACACTAAACTTAACACAGTACAGAAAGGCAAGCACTTTGGAAAACGGGGCCGTAGGCCCCGTTTTCCAAGTGCTGGGGAGGGATGGAGCGCGCGGCCCCATACCCCGCTTCGCGGGGCTTCAGAGTTCATCAACTGTAGGATGCCGTTCAGAATCCAGGGACAGAGTGACGTCGAATTCGCCCACAACGAAGCAAACAATGTTTTCAGTGGTTTCTTTGGAGAACCAAGTGCGGATGCTGACTTTGCCCTCTTCTGGTAGAGAGACGTATGGACACTGTGCGCTTTGGTCCTTGGTGAGGTCACATACGAGAATAAAATATCCGCTTGAGAAATCTTCAGGAGTGATGCCGATATCGTTGTTGCTAAAATCCATGCCTCGAAGTAGAAAAAAGTATGCCATGTTGTAGTTGCTTTTATCGAGATCCATAGTAAGGCCTTCATTAGTAAACTGTGGAACATCGTTTTTGTACACTTGGAAGCGCGAACAGTGTGTAGATAGAAAATTGAACGGATTTTTGCTTGTTTCCGGGGATGTAACGGCGCTGCTTTTAACGAAAAACGTGTAGACTCGTTTAGGAAGTCTTCCTAGAAACACACCGTCATAGCTGAAAGTTTTGGATCCTTTTTGAACTGTCTGAGTTCTAATGATGTGGCGAAGAATAGGTAAACTGAAAGAGCCGGCTGAGAGTAAACGATTTTGTAGACTCATAATGTTAGCGCTAGGTTCTAGAAAGTTGCCATATAGCTTTGCTGATACCACTTTTATTGCATACTCTTTTGACTCGTCACCGATAAGACAGAATGCTGGTTTTGTTCTATGAAATCGAAACGTCACTGGGCAGTCTGAAGGCAACGTTCTAACAGAACTGAAGATATCATGAAAAGGCCGGATGATGAGGTCAGCTGTTCTCGATTTGGATATGTATGACATTCGATCTTTGAGTCCTTTATTTACCGCAACGTCGGGTAATGTAGGATCCCAGTTGTCCATGGCATAGTTGGTATCTTTTTCAAAGATACTGGTATTCAGCAAATAAGCCTTCGTTGACGTTGGAAAATTGAGCATTGCCAATAAGTATGCCTGATACGGAAAGTATTCTTGATTAGGAGTGACTTTTTGACCAGAAATGAATACTTCAATTTCTGAAAACAAGGCATATCCAAACATATTGCAGATGGATATTTTGGCATCGTCAGCTAGATTTGTAAGATCTGAATTAAGTACTTGTATATTTATTGCTAAAAATAATGACGAAAGTTCTAGGCATTTATCAGGAACTCTTTCCAGGCGGAATTCCAACGCGGCCTGGTCCGTTCGAGGTAGTGGGGTGATCAACGATATTTCACGTAACTGACTTCCAATAACGTCTGTTTGTACAGGTATTTTATGTTGCCACGTAAATGACTGCACGGAGCAAGGATCCCCTAGGCTAATACGTGGCGCTTTTGGGGTAGGTTCCATTTAGAAGACCTCCTGGCGTCGAGGATATGTACGCTTTAGTGTCTTTTTAATAGGCTTCTTAACAGACTTTTTCGTCTGCTTTGGCTTAACTTTCTTTGGCTTCTTTACAGATTTCCTTTTGGGGAGATTCTCTGTAGCAACAACAACTGGAATAATAGCTTGTTTAATGTTACCGTCAATTGTTCGAGTGTAGCAAACAACCATAATTAACAATTATTGAAAACACAGTTCCTTTTATCCAATTGCCCTTGTCTTGACTTAGTATCTCAGAAAGTGTAACTGAATCAATGCTAGCCCACCACCGAATGCTACATCATCTTCTGCCATGTCACATAGCCTAAGTGTAACTTCATGCCAGTAATCTAAGCTAACTCGGAAGTAATCCCTGATGCTTGGTTCGTATTCTATTACGCTGTCTTTTGCTGTTATAGGGATTACGGATAATATCTTTGTCGCAGAAGCATTGAAGAGCTGTGGTTCCTGGAAGGAGCACTTCAGGATTAAGCATCTGGTGAAATAATTCACATCGACGTTTGAGGTACCTTTCATTTCCGATTCCGTTGCACTATCGGTAAGTCCAAGCAGTTTTCTCAGTTTATACGAAATATTTCTGATTTTAAGTCCATTCAAACATTTTATGGATATGCGGTTCTGCACATTTGTAATTTGCACGTTTTGAGAGTCTATGGAGAAACACTTTTTAAAACTGTCTACCAACTGATCATTGCTGTCACAATGCATATTAGGCAATAATGCTTTTACCCACACAGTCTTTGCAACTGAAAAGTATTCGAAGCTGAAATTATTCGATATATTATTCAATGTATTTGGTAATATGATTTTGGCCAGCGAAACTCTGTAGTTCGAAAACGACACATTAAATGTTCGAAGAAGGTCTGTACAAAAACATGAAGTCTCTGACAGGTCATGGGTTAAAGTGATGGTGAAATCCATGGCAAGAAATTAGTTTAATTATAAGTTTTTAATTTGTGCCGCTAAGTTGATTAGAGAAAACAATTGCTTTTACCAAATGTTCATCAAAGTGAGAATCATGCTTTTCGAGTTACAATATGTATTATGTTACTTAACTTCACCAATGATAGTGAAGCTCGTATTAATTGGTCACTCTTAGTAAGTAACTTTAAGAAATGGATTCACTCAGTTTAAGCAAACTGTGGTATTCCCCTGATTCGGCTGCTGCCTATGGTGGGATTGATACCTTATATAAGCTTGCAAAACAAAGCGGATTGAAGGTTACAAAGGCAGATGTTAAAAACTGGCTCCAAAGTCAGCTGGTTTATTCACGAACAAGGCTGCCGCGGTACAAGTTTGACCGTGAACCTATTATTAGCAATCTTGACCAAACCTGGGCAGCCGATCTTGCGGACATGACCACGTTAAGCAACTTCAACTCTGGCGTGAAGTTTCTATTAGTAGTTGTAGACGAATTTTCAAGATATACTTGGGTTCGTCCCTTAAAATCAAAACAAGCTGATATTGTGATCAGTTCTTTTGAAGACATATTCAAGACATCTAAACGTAAACCAGCAAGCGTATTCACTGATCGCGGACGGGAATTCACAGCCATTTCAGTGACGGATTTTATGAAATCCAATGGCATCCATTCATACTTTAGCACAGACGAAAATACAAAAAGCAGCATCGCCGAAAGAACAATCAGAGAATTGAAGAAAAGAATTTATAAATTTTGTTTCAGCCAAGACAAGTTTCGATATCTTGATCAATTGTCAAGAATCGTCGAAGGCATGAATAAACGAAAAATGGAAATTCTCAGTGGCTTAAGCCCAGCTCAAATTGACCCTGAGAATCAAAGTAAAGTATACACCTTTCAGAAGAATAGAATGAAAAAGGACACCAAACCTTTCAGTTTCGACATCGGTGTTCCAGTACGAATTCAACTTATCAAACAAAAAATCTCTAAAGGCTATGAACCAACGTTTTCACAAGAGATTTTTCGCATTGCACGTCAAATAAAAGGTTACAAACACAGATACAAGCTAGAGGATGATAATCATGCACTTTTATGGCCTTCTTTTTATTCACAAGAACTGCTCTATGTTCCAAACTCTTCAGACCAATCGTCGCATCTTTTGAAAAAGATTCCTAAAAAGAAAAACGCTTTATAAATGTTTCAGAAATGGACAGCAGGAAGACAGATGATGAACAAGCCCCTCCGTTTCAGATGCAGTATTGTGATTGTTGCCCAGCAAGATTTACGAGAAAAGACAATCTACAACGCCACCGACGTCTACGCCATTCAGACGTAGTCCCTTCCTATTCTTGCGATCGTTGTCATAAAATATATGCCAGCAAGTCTAGACTAAATAGGCATAAAGTCGTTCATAGTGACACCGAAAGGCAGCAACCTCCGACCTCTAGAGTAGCAAATATTGTCACAGAAGATATGGATTTTGAAAATGGAATCCCACATGATTCTCAAAGTATCAGTCAAGGAACTGTGCATACAACTGCCACAACTGTAGTATCAACTACAAACCATAGCGTTTCAAATGACCCAGAAAATATTAGCGAGGAAACTACGAAGGCCCTGGAACTAGATGATGATCTACCAGGTTTAGATCAAGGTGAAGAACCTACTATTACAATATCTTCAGCCCCAGTCGACAACGTTGACGCGACAGCAGTGGACAACAGACACAGCCAACCTTTATCAAAACAAAAACGTTGGAGCTCTCATAGTATTTCAAGCGGCACAGAAGCACCTACCGAACCAATTCACGAACCACCAGAAAAACAACTTAATAACAATGACATGCACACAGAAAAACCAGCAGCGGATGATATTGCTCTTAATAATACGGAAACATCTCTGCCGGTGGATGAAGACACTATACATAAACGATACTTTACCATCGAAGAAGTTAATTCCCATGAAAGTCCCAACTTAAAGACACAAGTAAAAGACTATAAAATTAAGTTTCAGAATTTGGAGTCATTGCGTGATTCCGAAATGTACCAAACACTGCATCAAATCTTTGCCCAAATTTTGGAAGAACTGGCTCCTTTATTTTTACCCCATGATTACGTTAGGATAGTTATTCAAAGCCCACTGCTTAATTATCCAATATCTTTGCCATTTACCCAAGTTAATCTAATCAATCTGGATATGATATTGGATGAAATAATAAGGGTTCTTAATAGCAATGAAGAATTTTTACTTGATGACGGCGTGCAAGTGAATATAATTCATACAAACTTTCCTAAACCTGGTGGGTCCTATGGGAACAAATTCAACTCATGGATTAGCAAATCTAAAAAGAGCATCATTAAAGTTAAAAACAAGGATAACCTTTGCTGTGCGCGTGCAATAATTGTTGGTAAACACATCGCCAAGTACGAACGCAAACAATGGAGTCGTAATTTGGTGTTCCCTCGTTCATCACATGGAGTGCAGAAAGATAAAGCCCAAAATCTGCATCTAACAGCAAATGTGCCCTTAGGAAAGTGTGGTTTGCAAGAAATAAGCATGTTTCAAGAACATCTGAAGGACTATCAGATTAACGTTTACTCTGGTGAGATGTTTGGGGAGCGTATATTCACGGGTCCAGAAGCGGACAGATCAATCAATCTTCTTCTTTATGATGGACATTATGATGTCGTCGTAAAAATGCCTGGATTCCTACAAAAAGCGTACTTCTGCAAGAAATGTGGGAAAGGACATAGTCGAAAGGTGCATTGTTGTAAAATGGGTTGTGTGCACTGTCACCAAGCCAAGTGTAAAGGCGGTGAACTTCAGAGCGTATTTTGCGAAGCGTGTAATCGTGAATGGAAAACTCACGAATGTTATAAGTTACATTTGGAGACAGGTGTTTGTACAAAATACGTAAAGTGTCGCAGTTGTTACAGCATAGTTTTGCGTAAATCGGAAAATCCTGAAAAACATCATTGCGGATTTGTACAGTGCAGCATATGTAGGCAGTGGAGATCTACTGATGACTCGGAACACATTTGTCATCTTGAACGACCTAGTCTTAGCAAGCTTGCTCCCGAATATGTATTTTATGATTTCGAATCTGCCCAAGATGGTATTCTACATAAACCAAATCTCGTCATTGCAAAGGCCAATGATGGATTTCACATTTTTAAAGGATGGGGCTGTACAGAAGAATTTATGACCTACCTATTCAAAAAAGCGGCAACGAAACGATCGCTTATAATAGCTATTGCTCACAACTTCCAAGCCTACGACGCATGTCCAATTTTAAACTTTTTGCATGGAAAATCTATCAAACCTACCGAAATAATATTTCGTGGTTGCAAAGTGATATTACTTACCATTGGTCGAAGGTTAAAGTTTATTGATTCGTACAACTTTTTACCGCTTCCATTGAAAGCGCTGCCCAAAGCATTTGGCCTTAACAAAGACTTAGCCAAAGGTATTTTCCCTCACCACTTCAATACCGTTAGCAACCAAAACTACATTGGTGCATTTCCGGATAAGAAATATTTCGATTCGAAACGAATGAGTGTCAAAGACGCATCTGCATTCAATGCTTGGTATGATATAGAAAGGTTTGCATATGAAAGTAAAGGAAAACTGTATAACCTGCAACAAGAACTGGAAAAATACTGTCAGCAAGATGTCGATATTCTCAGTGAAGCATGCTTGGCATTCCGCGAAATATTCCTGGAAACAACATCCATCGATCCTTTCAAGTCTGCTGTCACTATAGCGTCCGCTTGCAATATTCTATACAGACATCGTTTTATGCCAATAAGATCGATAGCTGTAATATCGTCTGAAGGCATACCACACAAAAAAGCGTATTCAATGAAATCAATTGGCTGGCTTAAATGGATTGAATATTTAACAGGAGTGAAAATCAATCACGCCAGAAATAATGGTGAATCAAAAATTGCTGGATATTACGTAGATGGGTATTGTAATGACTTCAATAACAGACCAACTGTTTTTGAATTTCATGGCTGCGTATTTCATTGTTGCCAGAAGTGCGAATCTAAATACGAAAAGAATCCGTTTTTTCTATCGTCATCAGCAGCTATTCGAAGAGCAACGTTAGACAAAACACGGAAGCTGCGAAACGCCGGTTACTATGTCATCGAGAAGTGGGAGTGTGATTGGGATGAAGAAGTCAAAGGAAACCAAACTCTCTGCGATTTCATTAAGAACATGAATTTATATAAAGCGCCTCTTAAGCCTAAAGATGCATTTTTTGGTGGAAGAGTTTGCCCTACATATTTATACTACAAAGTTAGGGCCGGTGAAAAAATACGCCATTTAGACGTTACAAGTGAATATCCGTTTGTCAATAAGACGTGTGTGTATCCAGTTGGTGCACCAGATGTGATAACATCTGATTTCAGAGACGTCAGTTCATACTTTGGATTAATTGAATGCGACGTACTTGCTCCAGGAAACTTATATTTACCGGTTCTGCCTATGAAAGCTAATCAGAAGTTGTTGTTTCCGTTATGTTCAAAGTGTGTAGCCGATGGTATGTTGACGTCATGTCCACATTCAGAAAATGAACGCATACTTCACGGAACCTGGGTTTCGGAGGAATTAAAGGCTGCAGTTGATTTAGGATACAAAGTTGTGAAAATATACGAAGTATGGAATTGGGAAACAAATAAACGTAGCACCGATCTCTTTAAGGAATTCATAAATACATTCTTGAAAATTAAGGTGGAAGCTAGTGGTTTCCCATCCGGTACCGTTTCAGACGACGACAAGAATGCATACATATCAGCTTGGAAAGAAAAGGAAGGCATTGATCTTGACATCGACAACATTAGCGTCAATCCAGGAAAGCGCACCTACGGAAAGCTTATACTTAACAGGTAAGAGATTTCATTCATTCATTTACATTCATCGTAATGAGATTTTATCACTTTTGCTGTAAAAACAACGTAGTGTTCTTCAATGCGCTTAAAAATACATCTATACAAATAATAATAATAATAATACAAATGTATATAATACAAACATGCTGTTCTATTTCTAGTTTCTGGGGAAAGTTTGCGCAACAAGAAGGCAAATCTCAGGCTGTATACATCAACAAATATGAATCATTGGTCAAATATCTTTTGGATCCAACAGTTGCAGTTACAAATGGTCTGATGGTTGGATCAGATATGATGCTCATCGAATACAAGAAAAGAATCACTCACCAAATCCCTTCACCGTTCAATAACGTTGTGATAGCAGCATTCACAACAGCGTACGCCAGACTGAAGTTGTACTCTTACCTACATCAATTGCAGAAAAGAGTTTTGTATTACGATACCGACAGTGTGGTCTTCATTTCAGTAAAAGGGGAGAAAGATCCTGCTGAAGGAGATTTTCTGGGAGACTTAAAAGATGAACTGGCGGAAGCGTATGGTACTGGAGCATATGCTACGGAGTTTTGGTCAACAGGACCAAAAAGCTATGGTTATAGAATTTCTACAAGCTCTGGAGAATCATTAAGTAGTTACAAAGTTAAGGGAGTTCGTCTTAATTCCCTTAACAGATCAATTCTAACCCCTGATATCATGATTAAAATGCTGCTGAAGTGTCCAGAATCAACCACGGCAGTAGATCATTTTACAATCAGAAGAAACAAAGAAACTGCAGAACTAATCAATCATTATAGCAAGAAAGTTTTTAGAATAACTTTTGACAAAAGAATAGTTTTGAAAAACTTGGAAACAGTTCCTATTGGGTATATTGACAATGACTTAGAGTATTGGTCGTAGAATTGATTAATGTTATAACGCTTAGTAATTGAACAATATAAATGGTAAAAGTGCTGGGGTGGGGTGGGGACTTAGGCGATTTTGGGTGAAAAATAAAATTTTTCAAAAGTGGTCAAACTTGGTATCAAATGAAAACCCTAAGTGAGCTGAGCAACTTTTGTCATGGAACTGCGTACCCAAAGTGGCTGCAAAGTGCTGGGGTGGGAAGAACATTCGCCATGGAACCATCCACCAAAAGTTGCTGTGTCGGATTTATGCCTTTACTTTCTCAACCGGAATTTAAAGGTAGACATAGGCCCAACACACATATAGTCAGAGGGGGGGAAAAGCATCACCGGCAAAGTGGGGGAAAAAACAACGGCTCACCCTGCTCGACTGGTATAAGATAGAGATACAAAATCTAGTGCAAATGAAAGTTCAAGTCTTGTACTTTAAGATCATGATACAAATAACCGTTCCTGTCGATTGAGCCTTCGTGTGGCATGGGTCCGAAGTTGACACCCAAAAATTGTCCAAAAACCTAAGGATTTTTCAAATTTTCTAAGATTATGCCAACTTACTGGTAATAGTTACAGGAGTCATTTTGTGCATGAAGGGGTTTGTGGATGTGCTCTATAACGTGGGCTAGTCGGATTTTCGCTAGGTCACACGGTTGAGAAATAGTTACCATCTTTTTTTCCCCACACTTTTTGCACCAGAGGGGGGAAAAACAACGGTGTGCTTTTTTGCCGGCAGTTTCGTTTTTTGATTTAAGCAAAAATAACGACTAATTGTTTACTCATTTGAACTGTTATACCCCCCCAATTGACCTTCCGCTGCCGAAAAGAGCCATATGACCTGCCCCTGTGGAGGAATGCTGGCAAATATTCCCAGGGGGGTAATCATGCAGATAACAAGAAAATTAGGGTCCATAAACAATATTTTTGTGATATTATGAACTGTGGACATTCCAGAGAGTTTCACAAGTGTGGATATGCAAAAGACTCCACCCGAGATGGATGACCCCTGAACACTTTTGTGCGATTTTGCCACCCATCATAAATAAAACACTCAATTTCTTGCTGGTTAATATTGCAAAATGGTGTATTTTATCATTGCAAGTTAACACAAAAGGCGATCAACTTATAAATTACCGGAAAAAATAAGATTTTGTAGACCAAAAATCTTAATTTCCTAGCAATGTTGGCTCATTACTAAATTTGGCATTTACGATGGATAATACTAAGCCTGGCTGCCGGCAACGAGTTGTTAGAAGTAGATATTGCGTTTTATGCCTTTAAATGCCATTTATCTCCTGCTATGGTGGTAAAGGAACGAAATTTGGTGCCATATTTTTTCCCCACCCCCATCTTTTTTCCCCCACTTGTGGGGGAAAAAGATGGTTTATATTGAGGCTAGCCTACTAGAAGTACAACCGAATGCTGATTTTACTGGTGGTATAGAAAGTACAGGCCAAGCCCTACATGCTGGTATATAAAGCGACTAGCTAGCTACAGTCTGCTGGGGTTTTTCTAGGCAAAAATAACTGGGGGGGGGGGGGGCCCCCCCCCCCACTAGTGGGGGGAAGGTGCAAAAGTGGGGGGGGGGAATAAAATGGGCTAAAAATGCCAAAAATACAGTATAAAAAGCCTGTTTTCTACATATACTGCTATAACTAAGCTTAAAAGTGCTCAAAAATTGAGTTTTAGCACCAAAATAGACCATTTTTGACGAAAAAATTCCGGCGAAGCCGGAAAATTTTTGAAAATTTTGACCAAAAATCCTAAAAATTTGGCATTTTCTGGGCACCTTAGGGTGAGTGGGGGGGGAAGCCCAAAAAAGTGGGGAGGGGAAGGAGTGGGGGGGGAAGAGGTCGAGTGGGGGGGAACCCAAAAAGTGGGGGGGCCCCCCCCAACCCCCCCCCCAGTAAAAAAACCCCAGGTCTGTAGCGAGTAATAACCTTATTTCGAAAATCGTTGTTTTCCCCCCTCTGACTATATTATCCCCTTTTGTGCGGAGCATTTCTGTTATATACTTGTACATATATCATAGGGGTCGCGGCAGCGACCCCTATAATATGTGTGAAAAGTGGCTGGAGACAGTGTAAAATAAGCTGCGCAGAAGCTGCGCAAAATCCTGCGCAGATTTCATGCGCAAATTGTAGAGCACATCGAGTTTAGTATGTCTGTGAAGTTTCAGCCCCGTATCACTTACCGTTAAAAAGTTGCGCCCCGGACCGGTTATGGCGGCGATGTTTTTTTTCCGGTTTCTCCTATTTGATGGTTGTATTGTACATAATGTTCGCCGCTTTCACGTGACCTGCAGCGGTGGGCCAACCTAAAGGGCTATGGGGTCTAGTAGTACCCTCTAAAGAATTTAAGAATCACAACTTTTTTTGCGCCGCAGCTGCGCCACAGCGCCGCAGTGGCGCCGCAAAGTCGGCTCATAGCGAAAAGTGACCATTTTTGTGGTCGTCGCTCAGGTCGAGCATTACGAGCTGGAGCTGATTTCTTTTCATATTCAGAAATTACATATATTGAACTAACTAACGGTCCAGGTTGCGTTTCTCTATCACTTCCCTAGCGACCACAGTGGCCCGTCAAAGATGGCGAAAATTCGAAAAATGAAAAATCGAAATTTCTCGCCATCTATTCAACTTTAAAAGCTCAGACCTTCCATACAATGGTTTTCTGGCACGGAGAATCGATTCCCGCAGTTAGTTTTACCGTCAGACCCACCCATCTTGCTGGGCTGGTTCCACTTTGCCGTCGGGAGGGTCAAGTCGGAAACCGCTTCCTGGAGGTCCATAGTAGGCTTTACCTGGCCTCTCAAAACTTTGTCTATAGGGGTTTCCTGGTGCGCCCAGCTCATTCCCGGTGTCCTTTTTGCCGTAGGACTCATCCATCTTGCTGTGCTGGTTCCACTTTGCCGTCTAGAGGGTCATGTCGGAAACCGCTTCCTGGAGGTCCATAGTAGGCTCTACCTGGCCTCTCAAAACTTTGTCTATAGGGGTTTTCTGGTGTGCCCAGCTCATTCCCGGTATCCGTTTTGCCGTCCGACGTACCTATTTTGATGGGCTGGTTCCACTTTGCCGTTTGAAGGGTCAGTCGGGTGGGGGGTCAAGTGGTCGAAAATAAAATTTTTCAAAAGTGGTCAAATTTGGTGCCAAATGAAAGCCCTAAGCGAGCTGAGCAACTTTTGTCATAGAACTGCATGCTCAAAGTGGCTGTAGAGTGCTGTGGTGGGGTGGGTGGGGACTTGGCGATTTTCGGTCAACAATGAAAGTTTTCAAAAGTGGTCAAATTTGGTACCAAATGAAAGGCCTGAGCGAGCTGAGCAACTTTTGTCATAGAACTGCATGCTCAAAGTGGCTGTAGAGTGCTGTGGTGGGGTGGGGTGGGGACTTAGGCGATTTTCGGTCAAAAATGAAAGTTTTCAAAAGTGGTCAAATTTGGTATCAAATGAAAGCCCTAAGTGAGCTGAGCAACTTTTGACATGGAACCATCCACCAATATTTGCTGTGCCAAATAACGTCACGTGCCCATGAAACTTTTGTCTTTACTTCTTCAACCGGAATTTAAAGGATATATATACCTATTTATCAGGGGCGCACCCAGGATTTTGAAAAGAGGGGGATCGAGCGGAAAATTTTTTTGCCTTCGCCTGACACGTTTACGCTGGGGGGGGGGGTGGCGGCGGGGAAGTTTTCAACAAAGAGTTCGTTTTGGGAGCCACAAAAATGACGAGAGTTAGGAGTCGTCGCAAGCCGACGCGGGGGGTCTGGGGGACGGAGCCCCCCAGAAGTTGAGAAAATTTTTGAAATTTTGAAAAAAGCCGTAATGGAAATCTTTAAAAAGATTTCAATAAAAGTTGAGACATTCTTTGACATAACGGCAAAATTAGTATTGGAAAGCTTGAAAAGATTTGAATAAAAAGCTCTGCGAGGCGCATTGTTAAAATCGATATAGAATAGTGTCGCAGGCGCGAAAAATTAAAAAACATGACGTAGAAAAGCAGGCATGCACTTTTTTGAAATCGAGATAGAAAAGTACCGCAGGCGCGGAAATTCAGTAAAATGGAGATAAGAAAGCGCCGCAGGCGAGAAAAATTGAGGTAAAAAAGCGCCGCAGGTTCCAAAACGTTGTAAACGTTAATACATAATAGCGCCGCAGGCGAGAAAAATTTTAAATTCAGTTAGAAAAGCGCCGCTGGCCCGAAAAATTTTGAAAATTCAGTTAGAAAAGCGCCGCAGGCGAGAAAAATTTTAAAAATCGGGATAGAAAAGCGCCGCAGGCGAGAAAAATTTTAAAAATCGGGTTAGAAAAGCGCCGCAGGCGAGAAAAATTTTAAAAATTGAGATAGAAAAGCGCCGCAGGCGCGAAAAATTTTCATAATTTTTAATTTTATGCACTAAAAATAGCCCAATTTTTGCTTTCTCCCCGAAAATTCCCGGGGGGGGTCGGACAAAAAGAGGGGGGTCGGAACCCCCAAACCCCCCCCCCCCTGGGTGCGCCCATGCTATTTATATTTATTATATATTTAAAGGATATTTAAAGGATATATATATATACGATACAGCCAACACACACATATTATCCTCTTTTGTGCGGAGCATTTTTGTTACTTGTATATGTTACGTACAAAATCCGAAATCGTACAAAACTAGTTTTGTATGGCCTCCCTCGTACAATTCTAGTTTTGTATGGTCTCTCTCGTACAATTCTAGTTTTGTATAGCCTCCCTCGTACATTTCTAGCTTTGTATGGCAATGACCGTACAATTCTATTTTTGGACGTACCTTGGGTAGTATGAGGCCAGATATTAATTTAAGAATTAAATCTTCAAACCTTATATAATGCTTGAAATTATGTACGAACCTGAATCGTAATGAATAAATGGTTGCCGAATCTTATTGAAACAGTTTTGTACGTATACGTCCAAAACTAGAATTGTACGGCCATAGCCATACAAAACTAGAATTGCACGAGGATGGCCATACAAAACTAGAATTGTACGACAGAACAAATACAAAACTAGAATTGTACAAGGGAGGCCATACAAAACTAGTTTTGCACAAAATGGCCCATACAAAACTAGTTTTGTACGATTTCGGGTTTTGTACGTAACATATATACCTAAAACCATGCGCTGTAAAAGTTATTACGATGGCTGATGAGTTCGAATTTGGCGTAAGTTTGTCCTAAGTTAACCTGAAGGCTTTTTACAAAAAGTTGATAAAACAAAGTATTATTCACAAGGGAAGCCTTTGAGCTTAAATGCTGCGAGGACATCGGGGGCTTTGAGGTTCTGGAAAGATCCAACTAAGCAACAGAGAAACTGCCATTTTATATACTTAACTGTACAGCTAACTAGCAAATCATATGCAGGCTTCTTTTCTTTCTATTGACTGACTCATTTAAGTAAGGACTGTGACTGTAATATTACGTAACTGTTTGGCAATCTCAGGACCACCCACGACCATACAGAGAAGTTCTGAACTGATAACTTGTAAGCAGCACAGCACACCTATACGTAAGCTAACTTGTATACACCTATATACATGAGCATTATATATACGTATTATATATATATATATAGAATATATATAGCATATATTAAGACTTTTGTTACTTATACGTATATTTAAACGCAGCACCGTACACACAAATTATAGAGAATTATATGCAAACATATATACACGTGCAAAAACTAAACATCTAGTTAGATAACCTTCGCATAAAAAGTTGACTTGTCCAGACAGTCCTTATATATATAGAAACACACATATACGTACGTATATATATATATATATATAAGCATAGGCATATATACGCATATTGACGCATATTTATATATATATACCACATTCACCGATTGAGAAAAAACTTTAAACAAACCAGGAACATACGTAGCAAATGCACGTGCTTATTATGCAAGACAAGAAAGAACATCTATATATATAAGTGCCAGACTTTCGTCAGTTCTTTGCAGGTTATCCAAGTCTACAGCTCGTACGGACATTTCCTGAAAGCTGATGTTGAGCTAACGAAAAGCTGGATCGAATAACGGATCTTTGATTCGCCCCTAAAACCCTCTAATACAAGTTTGCCGCAAAATCAAGGACAAAAATATGTTAGTCGCAAGCAAACATCTTGCTGAAGCACAGCAAGATGGGTGCGTTGGACGGCAAAACGGACCATCTTTGACTTTTGACGTTAACCTTTTAGCACTATTAATAATATTAACATCATAATTTCATCAATTCTCAACAGGGTTTTTTTCAAATTCGGACCCGTGCTTTTCAGTGTGTTTTTCTAAGAAAAAGTGTGTTTTTCTAAGACAATGTGTGTTTTTTCTAAAAATTGATTTTTCGCGTTTTAAATGCGTTTACGACTATCTTTACTACATATAGCCAATTCCTAGTTGGTTTTTGTCGTTCTAGTAGCGATAAAAGTCAATAGATACTGACGTGTATGGTCGATTTGGACGAAATGAGCGCAATATCATCGAAAGAAAAGGAAGAAAAGCGTATTTGCAAAGGGTGGTCTGGGGGGCGGAGCCCCCCAGAAGCTGAAAATTTTTTTAAAATCGGTAAAAAACCACAATGGAAACAGTTGAACCTTTTGATTTTGTAAACCATATTTTCTTTTGCAACGGTGCTAGAGATTTAATGCAGCTTAAAGTAAATAATGTGGTAAACTAATATAATAATAAGTACATATGTACGTACGTATATATATACGTACTATATATATATATATATACTTATACATATACTAGAGGATTACAAAAGAAAAAGGACACAAGCACAGAGGTAGGACGCGAAAGCTTTGAAAAAATGAATGAAAAGACAAGCGCGCCGCAGGCGCAAAATTTTTTCAGGAAACGGTCTTCTGTAGTTCAAAACTTTTAAAGAAATTAGTAAAATTTTGCTTCTGAATCTCAAAATTTCGGTGTGTTTTAAAGTGTGTTTTTCTAAGAAAAAGTGTGTTTTTCTAAGAAAAAGTGTGCGAAAACACAGTAAAAAACACAAAAAAAAAACCGTGATTCTCAAGGATTACGCAGTTGAAAGCTGCTGTCTCCTTCCATCATAAATATATATTCGCTGGCGACAGATATTTCCGGGGGGATAATCCCATTTCGGGAGGACATGCCCCCGTTCAGGCGCGTAGCCAAGGGGGGGCGAGGGGGGCATGCCCCCCGAAATCGGAGGCAAAAGAAAAATTTTTAATGAGTAGCAGCAGCGAGAATAACTATTTCGAAAAATTTTCGCCTGCGGCACTACTTTTGAACGAAAATATCTCAAAAAGCACCAGATGTTGCTTGAAAATTTCTACCAACTGTTTAGTTGCGGTAGAAATTTCAGAGCATTTTTTGCTTGCCCCCCTCCGAAATTTTTTTCTGGCTACGCTAGTGCCCCCGTTGCCCCCTCCCCTGGCTACGCGCCTGCCTGTATATATACAGGGTATTTTTACCGGGGGAGGGGAGCAGAAGTTGACCTTCCCCCCCGAACTCGCCCCCTTCCGGGATTTTGCTCCCCCCCCCCCCTCCGGGACATTTTTGGGGCCCACAGTTTTGCCAAAAATAGGCAAAATTTTAAAACTTGTCCGGCTTTATTTTTTCAAAAATTGTCTCGTAATATATAATTGCTATTTTTCGCTTAAATCCTGGCATTTTAGAGAACTTTTTGAAGTCTATAGCAAGGTTAACACTTAACAAAAAAATCATCCGAAATTTTAATAAAACAAATCACCCCACCCTGACTCACAGGATTCATTTTTCGACACTTTTGGGCGACCCGCGAAAAAGTGGGGGGCTTGCGTTGCCGAAAAGTGGGGGGGCTTGCGTTGCCGAAAAGTGGGGGGATGAAAGTGGGGGGGGGCTGCCAAAAGGGGGGGGCGTCCGAAAAGCGCCCCCCCCCCCCACTAAAAAATGCCAGATATGACATGTCCTGACTATCCATACATGTATATATATATCGAAGTTCCCGGTCGGACCTCTGCTGAGCCGTCCTGGGGTGGGTGATTTTTTTGTTAAAATTTTAACAAATATATAAAAAATCATATTCATAATTTGTTACTGATGTCAGAACAGCAGCTAGAGCAAAACTAACGCCAAATTCGAGCTCAGCGACCTCGAAAACCCTTATAGCAGTTGTTTTTGAGGTTGTCTGACACTTCTGGGAGTCCAATCTTGTACCCAGCCAGGCCTTAACCGTCCGACGGTAAACGCGATTCCAGAAGTCAGTAGTAGACTACAGTTACCTAAACCCTAATGCCAGACTTGAATTCTGCGCACTAGAAAACCCCCTAGGTCATGCTTGTAGCCACTTCTGACTGCCCAGTTGGAACCTGGAGGGTCCGGAAGGGTCCGGCAGGGGTCACGTGTCCGTGGGTCATATATATACCACCAACATACGAAGTCCTACGTTTCTCTGCCAAAACGACTGGAAATAAGCTATAATCACTCACAAACACAAAAAACAACGTTTTAGGCTTTAAAACAGCATTTTAGAACCAACAGACTCCATACTAGACCTTGCCGGGGGCCATCAGTGATTGCTAAGACTTCGGCGGGGTCAGTTGCCCTAGTTGGAACACTAGTTGGTGGTGTTGGGTTCTAAATACATTATATATTTAATGAGCTCTATCCAAAACTGATGAGAAAACATTGCTAGCTGCTCTCTGGGATCCGATCCGCCACTGATTTTTTGTTAACGAGTGATTTTTTTGTGAAACCGTTAACAAAAAATCACAAACTTTCGCCTGCTGCAACTTACTGGTAGGTCGTAGAGCAGCGAAACTAGGGTGGTTTCTTAGCCCAAGACCTATCCATGGGTTATCAAAGTGATCGATCTGAATGTTCCTATCAAAAAACCGAATTTTGATATTTTTGTTAACCTTGCTATAGGTATAAAATATATATACAAGAAAGAAAAATGTTATCCACAACGTTCCGACACTTCGCTAGAAAGTGCACTTCCAAAAAGCGTTATTCACCTAGAAAAAACCAAACGCAAACTGTTGCCAAGTGCAACAATTTGAAATTTCGAATTCGAACCAAAAGTATGGTGGCAATTGTAGTACAATACGTACTACTCGAGTACTTTACGATGGTAACATTTTTACCACTCCCGGACCTCTAATTAACTGGCACCAGGCCAACACGGTCTCCAGGGGGCCGCGCAGACGCCTTTACACCCATATTACGTATACGCCAAAAATATCCAAAAATATCAATTTTTAGCTCATTTTTGCCAAAAAATCTCCCCCCTCCCCAAAAACCCCTGATATAATAGAATCCGTTTTTCGATTCAGGCATTCAGCTTGTCGTTAGCTGAAAAAAGATTATGTTGTAAGCTTAAGTTGCAAGCTGATACTGAGCTAACGAAACACTGAATCGAAAAACGGACCTGAGATTCGTGTTAGAAAATCACTATGTATATACAGCTTTTCAGCAAACTAGAAGTCAAAAATCTTTTGGTTCCCCTTGGTCCCGGTGCGGATGAAATAAATCGAATTTCGCAAAATAATAAATTTTGCAATATACTTGAACTCAGCATGGTCGAAAACATACCCAAGCCAAATTGGGGGCGGGCATTACAAGGACAGTAGTCCTTTGCATGCCATAATTTATTTGGTTTCACGCAATGTGTGTACTTTCATAAACTAAATAACTTTAATTTTGTTGTTCTCAGTCGCATTTTATTTAAATATCTAATAGCGTATATACAAACCCGGGTTGCCAACCTTGCGTCACTGTGTGTATATATACGCTCATGCCTTTGTATGAGTTTATATATAATTGTCTACTAATCCTGTCACGACGTAGCCGCTTACATGCATCAGCATCGCCGTGGCAGATGTAATACCTGTTGTATGTGGACGCGGCATTGGGGTTGGGCGGCCGCGGGGCAAATCACGTCTATGTAATAAAAGATAATGTACTAACAAGGCGTGATTTACTCGGGATTAAAAAAAAAAGACAGATCAAGTTAGAGAAAATTTTAGCACTGGGGGCCGGTAGTCTGGAAAATACCCTATATATATATAAGTTCATAAAAATATACAAGAACAAAAAGTGCTCCTTCGTCGCATGTAAAATACATATGAGTCTTCGTAGGCAGGTTGTACATAAGCAAAAACTAGCCTGTAAAATACATATGAGTTCCGTAGGGAGGTTGTAAATTAAGGAAAACAAGTTGCAACCGCTTAACATATGAGCCTGTCCTACAACGAGGCTCATATTGGCGTATGTTATAATACGAATAATTTGCAGATTAACTTTTATATAAATACATACTGCATAAAGCTTTTCATTACAAATTATCCTTCATATATATAATGTTGATCAGTC
>JASAND010023501.1:0-10870 GCA_030248195.1 Trissonchulus latispiculum | reverse complement strand
TGGCTGGAAGCTTCAGCCAATCATACAGCTGCCATATAGTCAAGTGCTTTGTGCTAATAAAACCTATAGGAATGATGTTGCAGCTCTGCTGTAGCTTTATATATTTCTTGAAAATTTTATCTCATATGTGGTTGTAAATTATATTGGAAAACTAAAGCTAACTGTTAGTTTAACATCAATAAGGTCCACAATTTAGTTTTATGCCATTGTTAACAAATAATTTGCTAAAATAATCAGCTTTTTCAAGCTTATGACACTTTTTTCAAGTTTCGGTTTCTTTAGTTAGTTGCAGCTGCATTTGTCGTGTTGTCGTGGTCTTATTCAGATTACCCCCCACCGCTAAAATTCCTTAAACTTGACCAAATGAGCTAAAATTTGGTATAGGTATGTTTTCGAACTGGTTGAGTTAAAATATCGCAAAAATTTTTCGATTTCGCGAAATTCAGTTTTTTATTCTCAAGGGAGGACCAAGGGGAACCAAAAATTTTTGTTTATGTTTAGCCGATATGTGAGAAAGTTTTGCTATTTTTGCGAATTTTGCTTAAAAAGCTTAATTAAAAACCGTAAACTGATGTGGATGCCCTGATTATAACTAAGTATTATAATTTAACCAAGCTAACAGAAAGCTGAATCGAAAAATGGTGCTCAGCACCCCAGAAACACCAGTAATTGCAAATGCAAGTGTTCAGAAAAATTGTGTAGAAATTTTATGATCCCGTTGGTTGTCTCTGTCTCTGCTGTTGAACTCAACAAAGTCGAAAACATATACCTATAGCAAATTTTGGCTCATTTGGTCAAGTTTAAGGAATTTTAGGGGTGGGGGGTACTCTGGAAAAGACCCCGGCAACACAACAAATGCAACTGCGACTAGAAATCGAAACTTGAAAAAATTGCCATAAGCTTGAAAAAACCGATTATTTTAGCAAATGATTTGTTAAAAATGGCATAAAACTAAATTGTGGACCTTATAGATGTTAAACTAACTAACAGATTGCTTTAGTTTTCCAATATAATTTACAATCACATATGAGATAAAATTTTCAAGAAATATATAAAGCTACAGCAGAGCTGCAACAGCATTCCTATAGCTTTTATTAGCACAAAGCACTTCACTATATGGCAGCTGTATGATTGGCTGAAGCCTCCAGCCAATCAGAATACGTTTTGATTTTTGATTTTTGTTTTTAAGAAATAATAAGTGTCAATGCACAAACGTTTGATATTTGATATTTGAAACTATACCGTTGAAAGCAGTATTAAATGAGCAAGTGTTTGCATACTTTCTTCTTCCAGGTTTTCTTGCGAGGAGCATCCATTGGGTTCCTTGAATAGATAGTTTGCAGGATAGACTCCACTAAAAATTTCCCACTGGCCAGAAGAGGTGTACAATATTCTTTCAGTGTAATTTATAGTTGATATTTCTACGCCGTATTCTCGATTTAGCAACACATAGACGGCAACATAGTCATGCTTAGCAACGAGGCCTGCAACGTTACTGAGTACCCAACAAACAGAACCTTCCTTCACATATTGAGTATTTGTTGTGTAATGTTCATAGTTTTCTAAAAAACAAAATAATGCAAGATGCAAGATATAAAAAATCTTTCGGTATAACGGTTGACGAACAACAGTTATTGACCATACATGGTCAATGTCAAGATAAAAAGGAATTTAGAAATCCTAGAATGTACTCTTGATATCATGTAAACTAACCGAAACTTCTTGGATGATAGTGGCGGTTGATTTGTGGTCTATACGCTCGCCACAACGGCATCATCATTAAGCCATTAACGTAGTTATTAGTACAGTATCCTAGAATGCCTTGAGTTTTGTACATGTCCCAGCCTTCGTCAGCGTCAACGGTATACAAATTGTCCCAGTTTGATCCGCTAAGTTTGTTTGACTTTTTATATAAGGCATAATTTTTGCAACCTAAAAATGGAGTTTCAAATTACTTTCCCACTCTGTTGAGTAGAGTATTTATGTAAATGACTTAATGAAGCATATGCAGCGCAAATGTTGATTCTCCAAATGGCTACCCGACAAGTAATTCTCGGAGGATCTGTCGCTCAATAGATAACGGACCTGTAAGGAACCAGGACGGGGAAGTCTTCCCAGTCTCCAAGCTAATAAGTTACACAAATAATAGAAATAGTCTTACCTAGTCTAAACGACTAAACTAACCAACCAAAATAACAAGGCCGTACAATAAATGACACGTTCCCTGCTACCATTGAGGCGCTCTTAGTGTTATCCCCCGGCCACTACCTTAACGCTGCCGGCCATGTCACTCATATTGAGTGCCAGGCTTTTAACAAATATGAAACTGTCACTCTATATGAGCGACATGGCAGGGAACGTGTTAATAAACGTAGGCATATATGGTGTTCGTAAGCCCTGATAGACAGTCAAACCAAGATAAGCAAAGCATAAACACAACAAACAATACAAACAAACCTTAGAGTTGATTGAACCCAGTACAGTGTACACCCTAGGGGAGAGCGTAGGTGTGGAGGAGACACAAGAGCGAATACTCAAACGAGAGAATGTAGCGAAATGAGAAAAAGTAGCGAAACACGAGAAAATAGCTCAAACTAGCGAATAGTCAAACGAGCGATCATAAACAGCCAAGCTGGAGTTGGGAAAAATATCACAACAGCTGATGTTGGGATTTTCAAGAGAGACCCCCAAGTGGGCGGGGCTATGAAAACCGACCCCCCACCAGAAGTTGACATACGCACACAGCGCCCCCAAGTTTGATCACCCACCCAATAGCTACACCCACGTATCAACACCTCCTCGACCAACCATATAGAATGATCACAGTGGCTAAGCCAAACGCTAAGCCTAAATGACTAATTTACATACTATCACTACCCATACAAGAGGTTTAAGGTGCCGGTATCATTTACCGTATTCTGAAGGCTAAGGTTATAGCAAATAATCCCAATGACCTGAAATATCGCTTAATGACCTTACTACTGTTCCCAATCGTGCTGTTAAAACTGAAAGTATGAAAGTATGAAAATTTTTTATTTTCACCAAAATTCCATATTTGACAAAAAATTGTTATGCAGAGTTTTTCAATTTTAATTGATTTTCGATTTTTAGCCATTATTAATATAAGTAGACACAAGCCAGACTAGAAACTGCAAAGAAATTAAAGTTTTTTATGTTTAAGCTCGAACCAGACTACTTTCGGTGAGCGGACAGCCTGCATATATATCTACTGCGCCGATTTAGTTAGTTTAGTTTTTTGCCTAGGATTGCCAGTATGCTTAAATGAGATTATCTCGTCGAGAAGCAGAGATAATGTCATTTATTCCTTTCAATGTCACTTATTCATGCATATTTAATGACTGTGGATTCCTGGCAACTTAAAGTAATCCATACTAGCAATATTCTGACATATTCTAGGCGTGAAGAGTGTCGGGGGGAGTAAAATTACGAAAGGGAGCGACTAATAAAATAACGTTATTCGCCCCAACCGCAATTTCCAAAGCATCTGTAAACATATATGGAAATAAATATCTACGCCCTACCCTATCCTCCCCCAACCAGTCTGTTTCACTATTTAACGATAACAAAGTAAACAATTCTTTTTGGTCACTGCTGCGCTTATGTAATGGCAAACCAGCAGTTAGTTAAGCACCAATTACGTTGATCGTTAAATGCCGAAAGAAATTTATGTTTTAAACAAGGTTTTCACATGCCTCGAGTAATATTGTGTTTTCAAATTTGGCGTACGAGTTGACCAAACCTTTTGCAGGGTCATTTTTACTAGTTTCCCGTTTGAGTCAAGAACAACTGAGATATCGCTTGTTGAATTTTAAAAAAGGAATCAATGTGCGTTTTAGTAGTTCACGCGACATACTAAAAAGTAATTAAAATGCTGAAAAATGACCCTCGGCAAGATATTCCTGTCTCCGCATATGAAATTTCAGCTCTCTAACGTAATTTAATCGAGAATAAAATTTAAATTTAAATTTGAATTTAAATTAAATTAGAATTTAAAAATTAAAATAAAATTGTGAACAAGGATTACTTTCTTGTTCACAATTTTATTTTAATTTTTTCAATTTGTGAGTTTACCGCCCAACAATAAAAGCTACATTTTTTGGGAATATGAAAGTTTTTGGTTATTTAATGCTTTAAAGACGTGAAATATAAAGGTTTCCATTACAAATTTTTCAGTCTACACCGGTGCGGTGAAGGATACCACAACTTTAAGTTGCGCGGCGTTTGATAGTAGACTCTTAACATTTGTTGAGCTAGAGTTTTGGAAACTGAAATTCAAAGCAGTCGCAGGAATGTTTCTTTCAATAGTTCCAGATATGATGCGAGTACTGCACCATTCCAATTTTTCAGTAGTGTTGTGCTTTTGGTGTTTTCATAATTCATACCATATTTTTATCTCTCAAGTTTCATTATATATGTGGTAGACAGATAGCGAAGTTAGACACTTCTAGAAGTGTCTAGTCATTTTAGACACTTCGCAAAGTGCCTAGACAAATTGCAAAAATTTTGGCAGAGTGACGTTTTTGTGCAATGAGTGGCACTTCGCGTAGTGTCTAACCTTCATTAGACACATGCAGAATATTTCGTTTCTTGTGAACTATATATATGACTCCAATCAATTTATTGTAACAAAGTCAAAACAACACAATGAAATTATTTATGGGTTTTCTGTTAGCTTCTTTTTTCTTTTATTTATGGTTCTTCGATTTAGCTTTTTAGAATGACATTTTAGAGCGATACGAAATTTTCTGCATGTGTCTAATGTAGGTTAGACACTTCGTGAAGTGCCTGGACACATTGCACAAAAACGACTCTCTGACAAAATTTTCGCAATGTGCCTAGACACTTTGCGAAGTGGCTAAAATGACTAGACACTTCTAGAAATGTCTAACTTCGCTAGCTGTTTACCGGTGTCCATTCAAAACGTCTAAAGTCAAAACGTCTAACGTTCATAACGTCTACCGACGTCTACCATAACGTCAAAACGACTATTTTTTCTAAAATTGTGTCACTCGTTCAAAACGTTCAAAAGGTCTAAAACCATTTTTAAAGAAAGCAAATCAGGTTTAATGTTATTTTGAAGTAAGTGTATTTTAAAATCACATTTAATTAAACTCTAAGTCTAGTTTATTGTTTCATTTTAAATTGTCTTTAGTTTTTATATATTTCTGTAAAGCCAGGGTGTACAAACATTAATAAAATTTACAATTTACAATTTACATTACACTTTTCAATTCTAGAAATTCTAGAATTGATGCTAAGTAATCAGCAATCAGTAAAATTTGTTGCACCATCTTTACCGATTACAGTCATCAATCAGTATTCAGTAAATAATCAGTGAATGGTCAATAACTAGTCGAATACTGATGCAATGCAGAAAATAAGAAGTATATATGGGACAATGCCCGAACTTCAAATTCAAGATTTTGCAAGACCGTGCCACACATACCCAAAGCGGCCTATTGGAAAACTGACGCAGACCCATACAAAATAAATATATAAAAATAATCACCAAAAGTTTGGAAAGTTTAGACGTTTTGAACGTATGACACAATTTTAGAAAAATTAGATGTTTTGTCAGAAGTTTCGTCGGCAGACGTTATGAACGTTAGACGTTTTGACTTTAGACGATTTGATAGGGAACCCTGTCTACCACATATACATGCCAGTTATTGCTTGTTTCTGCATGTCTAATGTTTAAGAGGTTTAAACAAATTAACACAAGGAACTTAACATGCAAATCTTAAAATTATAGCACGGTTGCCTTAACTGTTTCCACAAAAATTAAGATGAAGCTGTAAAGTCGTAATCGTTAACGTAATCGGACACAATACAGCATATAATTTACTTACCAGGATTTGTGTCTAACAAGCAGCCATCACTAGTTTTAAACAGGTAGAAGTCAACTTCAACATAGGTCCAGCTTTGCTTGAAAGACAGATCCACTTTGGTAGAAATTCGACTTGTTAGCTGCTGATTCGAATTCTTGGTCAGAGAGTAAACTCTGGCGACCAATGTAGGATCAAGGTTGGTTTCATTCCGAAGAACGAAACACATCGTCCCCTGAGAAACATATCCTTGATTTAGCAAATCAGCCAGTAAGTTTTCATTAGATGTAGTGTAATACAACTTGCTGTCGCTATTATATAGTCGGATTAATGGAATCATGTCGAAGCCGTCAATTAATTCTGTAGAACAATAGCCCAGTGGAAATTCCAACTCAAACGGATTAAATAATTTCGCTTCACCCTTATCAGTAGTATAGATGTGCTGCGGTGGACTATATTTATGCCACAGTTGCTTCAAGGTTGGGCAGGCTAAAATATACCCAAAACTTGTATTGAATTAGATTAAAATTTAACTAACGGATCTTAGAAGGCCAACTATGGTTTTAATCCGCAAGCATCCAATTTTGCATACCTACTTGCGGGCGCCCATTCCAAAAACAATATTATTCAGAACTCTCAATACACCGTAACATTTTAGTTCCTGTCTGTTTTGTTGACGCTTCCAACGGTTTATGTGGATACAATCAATAAAATTGTCTGGTCCTTGCACTGAAAATAGTTTTCAGTACTTACCGGTCAGGTCAAATTTTCGCTGGCAGGCACCGAAAGATCGGAAAAGATAGAACTGTGCGAATTTGTGGCTGTAATTGGTATCTTCGTTAAGTATTAGGGCTCTGGAATAGTCAGTCGTCAGTAGGAAGTTTCTGTTTGCTGTATGAAAATATTCGTAAACTGGTGCATACTCATTTTCTGATAAATACATTGGAGTCTGCAGTACCCAACAGGAAACTCCTTCATCGATCGTGCTATTTTGGTTTATGTAGCTATCGTGTATAGCTAAACAAACAGGTATAAATAATTATATACCTCGTTAAATTCTAAAAACCAACGGCTAATAAAACCTAATTGGCAACAGCTATTTTTATTTTGTTAGAACTTAAGAGGACGGTATCCGAAATTCGTGCATTCAACCTAAAAATTTGTGTGTACATGGCTGATATAAGTACACAGTAAGATTTCATTAATCAGCATTATTATTATAACCATAAATAAATATTATCATAGAATTATCGTAATTATAATAGTTATAATAGAACCATCATTAATTAAATTCAGTCTGATAACACACTGTAGATTTCCATACAATCTTCAAAAAGGGAAACGAAACTTTACAAATTACAAGTGGTAAGTTTGAAATCAATCTCAATAAACACAAAACTCAACACCCAAGCTGCAATTAAGTAGCATCATGAGTACATAACACGTAAGAATATGACAGCCTGCATACTCTATGCATTATCAGCTTGGCACATCCTCTGCACTGACTCCGCAAATTGGACCCCAGTGCCCCCCGCAAGTTGGTATCCAGTCGAAACAGAGGTACGCTCACTCGCTCTATGTTTGTGGGCTAAAGCTCGAAAACACCAACACTACGTGCGCGAGTTTTGTGTCTGTTTCGAGCTTTAGAACACACACACACATAGCGGGCAAATTTCTTTGGAGTGATGGGTCTAATTTGCGGGGGGGGGGTTAGCCGTTAGCGTGCAAAAGATGTGTCACGCTTATAATACATAGAATATACCAGCTGTCATACTCTTTTGTACTATGTACTCTTGGTAGCATCAGTCCCAAAATTAATCCGAATAGCTTACCAGGCTAAACAAGTAAGCCCCCAAAAGGGGCATTATCTCGCAGCCGAGATAGGATTTATTTAAAGAAGCCTTACAGCTCAGCCCAACACTTAGCCCAGACGCTCCACCAGTATTTCCGGTCATGTTTGCTTCGTCAGCACAGAGGGCGGTAACCAGGTAAAATCCAACCCGTCAGCAGGGGACATGCTGCCAATCCCTGCTGACACCAACAGCAATTTTACAGGTATGCAAACCCGCTATCTGGTGACACACCGAGGAATTAGTAAGGACGGATGGAGGTCGACCAGGACAGGTCAGTACCGCCTCAGTGAGGTGACCACACCGGTACACTTCACTAGGTGTAAATGTTTAGCCTTCTGTGCTGACTTCAATGGTTTGTCCAGCTTACCGGCACATAAAAGTGTGGGGGTGATCCTCTGACTTAAGCTTCCTACATCCAATGTGGATAACCCCGATGCAGTCGGAGTTATTCACCTTGGTTGTCTCTGTGGAGAGGCCTCGCGACAGCTCACCAGCTAGCGGGCGGGAAGTGATTTATACCTACCTACCTACCTACCTGGACTAGTGCTTTGATTTTCTTCGGAGCAGAACAGTACTTGGCTATTCTCCGCGCACTTCTAGCAACATTTTCTCTGTAATATTGGTTTTTCTTGCGATTAGTTGTTATAGTCTAATCCTTTAAAATTGCACAATGGGGAGCCTGCAACATGTAGGCTCCTGTGCCAACGACCCGAATCACTAGCCTTGGCAATCACTCATGATGCCAGAGTTATCAAGTCCCTAGCTAAGTTGCTAATTACTTTTGTATATTATAAACAAAACATTAAACAATAAAGCAATGGGCATTTAATAGTGCAGAAAGAATTGACCACGGAAGTGGGTATCTGACCAGAAATCTTCCTGCATTTGAGTCAGCAGTCAGCATTAATTACTATTTCTAAGCTAATCAGGAGAGCTAGAGCAATAGATAAACCGCCCCAATTTTGGTATTTTTAACTCGTAGGTTGAGATAGGCATAGGGGTAAAAAAGGTCCCCTGGGCTTAAGTCTCAATCTCGATAAATTAACTTTGTTGTAAATTTTAAATTCAAATTTTACAAAAACTATCAGTATCATTCTGGGGTCAGTTTTATCCACCAGGCTACCTCAGTTTCTAGCGTGCGGACAATTTCCCATCTTTCCTGTCTGAGTGCTCGCCTTCTCCCTCCGACTTCTTTCTGCAGCCTATTTTCTTTTACCCAAGGCTACCGAGCAAGCCCAGCAGTCTTCAGACATACTCGTCACTGTTGTCAAGCGGGGGGCAACTCTGATCGCCGGACGACTATGGTTGCCTTAGGGGTGACTGCAACAACCGCACGGCAGTATGGTTTGGGGACCTTGTTTTCTGTCCTTGGTCTTCGCTTCTCCCCTTCTTGACTACTTTTATTGTCTGCGGAGAGCAGCATCTTTCGGTTCACAAGATGAACAACAATGATGCTGAACCACTTACAAAAAAACGATAACTAACTAACTTTTCTTGTCTAATTTACAACCATAGTACGAAGCTAGCCATTAGCTTAGCTATGTCTAATTTTCATACACCATTCGATTAGAATTTTTCTTCGTTTTAAATAGAAATTTTTCACACGGGGACAGGCATTGCACATGTAACAAAAACAATGCCATGAACTTCGCGCTCTTGTTCTTGCTAGCGTATATAAACTTCTGCAATTACATTTAATAGAGGTGTAGAAATGGCGATTCTCTGTGAAATGATAGCTTCGATAAAGAGGCACCATTTCGAGACCTTCAATTGGATTTACTGTACAGTAGCCCAAGGTAGATTTCATGGTGTACAGCTGACCACCCTCTAAAGAAGATGTTGTGTACAAGTTGTCCTGTAGTAATCCAGGCAGATCCGTGGAATTCTCATAAAACGGAAGATCAATACATCCTGAATAAGTATATATATATATATATATATATATATATATATATATATATATATATATATATATATATATATATATATATATATATATATATATATATATATATATATATATATATATATATATATATATATATATATATATATATATATATATATATATATATATATATATAACAAGTATTGCGATCACAAAACAGAGATGCTCACAATCGAATTGGCCACGTCAGATTGCAACAGCTTTCACTGGAGATTGGGGTTTAAGTGGGGGTCGCGATTTTTCAACCATCTCCGATTTTTCTCATTTTCACATATTTTGTTGTCCTCGTGGGTTGGCAAAACAAGACAAGTGCGTTTGTTGCAAAACGTTACCTGCCATTCACAATAGCCCTCCAAAGGTGACCTCGACATGTGTTAAACATAGGAAAATGAAAAAGTTAGGGAAATTCTGCTACCAAAAGCTTGAGTGCTGTGTATGAGCAAGTCGGCTACACCTTCGTGTAAACCTAATTTGGACTAGATAAGTGCTAATATCAATATGAAGTTAGGGCCGCTGATTTCCTTCGAATTTTCAAACTTCGTGGAAGTGTCGGTTTTTGCTCAAAATACCTCTACAAATGTGTAGGTCATTAAACGTTTTGTCCTGTCCTGAACTAACCCTTCTATGTAAAAACGTTGTGTTTAGATATTAGCACAGTATATTGCTAGAGCTTTATTTTGCATATCATCAATCCCTTTCAGGGCTTTCCTTTAGTTCCTTTATCTTCTTACACCAAGTCTCTGCGACTGCGAGGTAGTATGCGAAAGTTAGAGCGAGTTAAAGTTTGAACAGTCGGAATGAGCTTGACCACTGTTTCTCTCCATTGCTTGGCTTGTCCTTGTAATTTATGCAGTGATAAATATTTACAGCTAAAGGGTTTAAATTGGTGTATTTATGCTGCCGTAGTCTTTCGCCATCCTATGTGTACACGATTTCATAGCCCTCAGCGAGGAATACTGGTGTAAGTATTGGCTTTTGTGTACTGTGTGGGGTACTTTGTGTACTTTTGTGTACTTATTCATAACCACGATATAAATTTGACCTTTTCACGGCCCATTGCACTCAATTAAGACAAGTTCAATTTTAGTTTCTTTGAACAGTCTTACAGAAAAGGTCAACATTAGGTCAAACAAATGTACTGTAGAATATTTCCTTGACTTCACTCTAAAATTATGCAAAAGTGAGTGCTGACTTTATGCAAATCAACCAAAATTACTCTTCTG
>JASAND010023500.1:0-29950 GCA_030248195.1 Trissonchulus latispiculum | reverse complement strand
AGCAAATTCTTTAGCGAATCTTTAGCCTGGTTAAATAGCTGCTAATAGGTATTATATACTAACAAACAATGCTTAAGCTGTTTCATACTCATTTTATATACTTAATTTCATAATTTAGAGTACATCAGTCCTAGGAAATACCTCGCTTGGAAGTAAATCATGTCCCGTTCCAATGTAGGCCAGAAATGTGAATATGGCAGCCACAACTGGTACGGCACCGCCTGCAGTGATGGCTAAACTTTGGGCATAACCAGCCTTCTTTATGTGAGATTCTTCCAGGCGTCTAAAATCTGAAATCAATTAATTCAACTTAAATATTAGAGACTATTACGGATAGAGATAGTTTGAAACTTACAAAATATGTTTCCATTCATGCAGCTACAGTATCATTAACTGTATTTGATTTTTGTATGATTTGGTTTATTGTTTCAAGCAGTAGCACGGGCAAGAATAGACAGACCGACCTTTCTAGGAGACGACTGTTCAGAAAGTGTAAATCAGTTTTGACGAAGTCTTTGCTGCGTGGTGCATCCAGCTTCCCCGTGAACACCAACAAACACCAGTACTCACCAAATATCCTTCGTTGAAATGGAGGTTCCCATGCGTACATTTTGATCACTTTAACGTTTTGAATAATCTCAGTCATAAGGCTTACCTAAAAATAATTCCAAGAATACGGTTTTACAACGTGAGTGGCTATTACTGCTATAACATGAAAACTTATTTTAGAAAAGACATGCATGAACATGGGATTAAGACTGCAACCTACTCGTTCTTGGGTTTTCTCCACTGCAGCTTTTCTAAATTTAACCATGGATTTTCCCAAAAATACCTAAAATCATAACAAAGGCAGCTCAAAGTAAAAGTCAATTGTTGAAGACGGATGAATTAGTTCCGGTTTGGAAATAAATAAAGCTATTTACTTCAAACAACAAACCCTTTACATTATTCCAGATTATTGTTAAAGTTAATATAATTAACTCTCCTCGCCAACAAATATACTAATGCTCAAGTCAAATTACCTGGAAGATGTCAAATACAACAAACACAGCAAGACCAAGAAGTGACCAGGGCCCAATCAAGACAAGAAGATAGATCACTCCACCAATAAGAACAAATGGACCCATTATAACCATTGGCGCAAAGACGACAGCATCGAAGATTCGCTGACTATCGTTAGCAAAAATATTTATAACCTAAAATAAGTTTTTGGACATGCAATGGTGCAGAAGCAAAGGAGCGAAAAGGCAGTCATTTTGAAAGACTAAAACGGAGAGTAGTTTTACATAATTTCTTGAAACACAGTTATTGTCTGGATGAAAATACCGCATGAGGGTAAAAGTTCCTTCTTCTTTGCAAACTTTAATGGATAAAGTCGGTGCAGCCAACTTTAACAGAAGACACATAGCGATTCAGATTTGCTGCTAGTTTTAATAAAGACTGCGAAGCAACTAATATGGAACAGTTCAAAAATGCAACGCCAATGCCTATGTAACTGAATTGTATTTAATTGAAACATTATTAATGCACGGTCAGATACATCTTATTTAGATACTTAGCTATACTATTCTTACATCTCCAGATGTTTTGGTCCCCAAGTTTCTGGAGTTAATGACTTTTTTGTAGAGGAATGCCAAAAGACCTGATCGGATCCTCAGACCCGTTCTGTAGCTGATGGCCCAGGTGGCTCCATAGGAAAGGACTCGGGACAACTCGACTACCAATAACGAGAACACCAGAACCAGGCCATAGGACAGGTCAGGAACTCCTTTTTCGGCATAATGGACCAGTACTCGAACTAGACAAGTCTAAAAATAAGAATCACTGAAACATTATTTAATTAGCAGAGAATTTCAAGGGTATTGATTAATTGTTAAAAGAAAGAATCCAAGGTGATTCTATCCAACGTTTGGGCGATTTTTGTTTCGTGTTCCAACGGATCGACAAAACAGAATTAGCGAGAATTGTATTATTTCAACGAAGCTACAGAGACAGAGTTTCAAAATGCAGATCTGTGATTGGCTAAGAAAGAACTAGCTGAAGTAGATAATGAAACAGAAAGAAACAGCTGAAGTAACATAGTAACGGAGAATCGAAAACCACCACAGGAGTTTTTTGAAACAAAAACCGTAAAACATTGTATAATTGATGGAAAGGTCGAACTGAATTGTCTTACTTGGCCATGCTGCGGGACATTACACTATATGGTGGATTGATCCCTTAAAGACAATTTAAAAAAACTTTTTAGAAAAATTCTTGGAAGGATTTTATTTGTCACTAATAAAGAAACGACTGTACTTTAAGTTAGTGGGGCTCCCTGGTTTCCCAAATATGTAGCAAGTTTATTTTATGAGATTCGCAGTATCCTACAGTGGGTAAAGGAAAGTTGTGAATTCTGATTCGGAGATGTCGATAACGAGTACTTCCATAATTTGTTAATTTTTAATAGCTCGTTTTTTGTAAAAACCTGTAAATGTTGCAAACTGGCAAACAAGTTTCTGTTTCCTTATATGAATATTGAATATGCAAGAAATTTGGTCGATGTATTATCGATAGTTTAACGATAAAGCTCATAAACTAACCGGCCCTATAAATCCAAAAGTAAGGCAGAAAAGAAAGACAACACAAGAAACGATCAGTCGAGTCATCATGAACTTCATTATGACTCTGACTAAGGATGGCCCTTTCTTCCCAGGGCTCTTCAACTCAGCTTCCCATAAGTGCTCCAGTCTATTAAGAAACATTTAGGAAATATATAACATGACCAGCCCGAGTCTAACCTACACACACCCGCAAACTCATTCATACGCAGCACAGGTCGCTTATTTGCTACATAGTTCTACGAATCATTTGTTTATAACTGAAGTCATGCACTTGGTACAAAATTATATACAGAAATCATATTAATGATAAAATACAATACTACTTTCTACGTTTTATAAAATGTATGCAAGTTACCTGGCCATATTTATGGAGGCGGAATCATAAAGTGAGCATTCCCAGCGTTGGTCTCTGGAAATAGTTCCTCGAAATGCGGACCAATGGTAGGGAAATATCCAGGAAAATGTGATGAAAGAAAAACAACCAGCAAAATCCACCTGAGATGCTGCCTGTCTAAAACGGAGCTATGTTATGCTAAATTAGTTAGTTTAACTAACAAAGTTAGTCGACAAAATAGTCATGAAATAGTATAAAAAATCTTCAAAAAATTTGAACTCTTCAACATTAAAATCGACAGCAGAACTATACCTATTAAATTCAATTTCATGTTGACACAAACTTGGTTTAATTGAAATTATTTTCAACGCTTTGGATTGAAAACATGATTAAACTGAAACTGGTAAAACAGTGTTGGCAATACCCTGAGCTAGTTCCAAGTCTGCAAGGCAAAAGATGAGACAGACTTTGTTTGTATCGTCCCCAACAGCCAGATCTTTGACGGATATCCAGCGGTGCATCGTCGCTTTCTCTAAATACTCACATTCTCTGGCCATTCTTTATCAAATTTAAATGGGACATGTGGCTGTAAGTCTTGACTGTGACTATAAATGATGGCAACTGAGTAGTGTCAAATTTCAAGATAACTGCGAACTCGAAACCAAAAAAGTAAACACCATTGACAAAAGCAAAGTTTCTTAAGATCGAACCTGTTCCTAAAACTTGACATTTAAGGCGAACCTGTGTTCCAGTGCTGCAGTAAAGTCAGATCGATAAATCACTTCTTCGTCATCTGAATCGGCTAGGCTTAATTGTTGCAACGTCCCCATTGATTTTTCCCGATTACTCGATCACTCTAAATCAGTTTCGGACATTAGACTAACTGGATAAGCGATTCTGTAAAATTAAAACAGTTATGTAACTTTGCTGTGTTGAACAAGTAAACCTAAATGCTTCTAAAAATTGGGCTCTGCTTGGAGTCGAACCTCAGACATTACCTCAGACACCTCCAGATCTACAGGACAATGCTAATCGCTCAATCAAAGCGCCAGACTGAAAATGCAACAAAACAAAAATTCCCAAACCAATCTAAATTTGTATTTAGTCCGAAATTTTTTAAGGAATGCAACATTGCATACATAACGACTGTTATCATCTAAGAAACTGTGAATTGACTGGCACACAATTGTGGCAATAGCTGACACTGCTTATCACCAACAGGTTTATAAAAAACCAAAGTCCTTCAGCGTTAACTTTAACCGGAAGATTACATAATGATAAATGGCAAGGCTACAATATAGTTGATAAATTAGGAGCGATTCTTCTCCTGCAGCATAAACTTAGTATTAGAAAATTTCTGATTTTCAGGACCAGAGATCGGCCGCGACGGTAGACCACAAAACTAGTGGGAACAGAATAGATACTCGGTTTTATTCTAAAATAATACTAGCTTTTTAATAGGATGCTGTACATTTAACATTAAACTGAGATGCTTCAACTAAGATGCTGTACCTATCTTGTACATTCAACTGCAGTGCATTCCTCTGATGGAGATGACTATCATGTAACATGATCATCAGGAATAGCAGTTTCAAAATACCTTTTTATGATGACTTTAGCACTTTTAGGCACTCATCTGAGGCCCCTCCATGCTGCCTCTCCGTAGACCACTTGCGGACAAGAGACGGAGAGACGAAGGTCAAGGACAGAAAACAAGAGCTCCGAGCCAAGCTGGTGTACGGTTTTTTCGGACACACCCAGGCCAGCCCATGTCGTTTGCTGCCGACATGTGCTGACCCCCTTCATGCCAATAGTGCCTAAGATGGCTAAAACCTCAGCGGCCTGCTTGGAAGGCAATGGTCAAAATGTCGGCTGCAGAAAGGGTCGGAGGATGGGCCAAGCTTCAGAAAGAAAAGGACGGCGCCCAATTCATGCGTCACTCCCTCCAGTGTTTTTAATGGAACTTGCCTATCATAGCTGTCATGACAACTACTACAAACATTCACACGCCTATACTAGGCATACAGACGTTCACACGCCTGTACAAGGCATACAGACGTTCACACGCCTGTAGTAGGCATACAAATCTTCACACGCCTGTACTAATCGAGACTGCCTGTAGGCATTTACATTGGCTGTATAGACAAGCCTGTATACCCTTTTACACTATTTCCTCTGTTCACTGATTTCCAGTGGGCTCCTTTTTTGTAAAAATGTCAGGCTTCGGACAGGACATGTATCTATAGCATGCCTGTACTGTTCTTTTTTTTAAATTAAACCCGAGCAAATCACGCCGTGTTAGTATTACGTAAATTTAATGCAAAGACGTGATTTAGCCCCGCGGCCGCCCTGCCCCAATGCCGCGTCCACATACAACAGTTAATACATCTGTAACGACGATGCTTATGCTGGTAAGCGGCAACGCCGTGACAGGGTTAGTAGGCATTTAATACGAAAAGCAGAAACTAGAATCGACCAGAAAAATATTTAAATTTAAATTTATATATAAATGTGTGCAAACACGATAGCATGATTTACTTAATTTTGACTTGGCGTGCAAAGGATTTAGCTATCCTTGTAGTGCACGCCCCCGTAAAAACGCTTTTAGCTGAGGTTCAATCTCAAGTACGCGTAGCTTAAATAAACTTAATGATTGACATGTAACCACATTTTCCGGTAGAGAATTCCAAAGATTACAGATTCTATAAAAGAAAGAATGTCCTGTTCTTGACTTTTTAAAAGGTTTCACCCTAATCGATAAGCTGTGGTGTCCTCTTGTTCCTGCATCAGACGAATAAGTAAAGAAGTTATCAAAGGAACAATCATAAGAGTTATAAACAATTCCATGCATCAAATACAAATCAAATAGTAGTCTCCTCATTTCTAACGACTGCAAGCCACAACGATGCAATCTTTCGTTATACGAAAATCCATTTAATCCATGTAAACGTTTAGTAAAATTTCTCTGTATGTTTTCAATTGCATCAATATCTTTAAGAATGTTTGGTGACCAGATTTGTGTACAATATTCAAGGAGTGGTCGTACATATGTAATAAAAAGTTTCACCAAGACTTCAATGTTTCTAGTAACAAAACTTCGAAATATTATTCCCAAGCGCTGACTAGCCTTTGCTCTCAAATGACTGACATGTTTCGAAAACTTTAAATCGTTACAAACAAGAATCCCTAAATCTCTTATACAATCAGCTTCGTTTATGGTTTCCCCATTTAACAAATATGAATGTTTTGGGTTTCGATAACCAACATGCAAAACAAAACACTTAGAAACAGACACATTCATTTGCCACTCAGTAGACCACGCATCAATAGTCTCCAAATCTGATTGTAAAGCATTTTGTCCATCGAGTTTTCCCAAGACGCTAAAAATTTTTGCATCATCAGCAAAAAGTCGAATTTCCGATACCAAATTTTGAGGCAAGTCGTTTATATAAACCAGAAAAAGTAAGGGTCCCAAAACCGAACCCTGAGGAACCCCACTGGTTACACACGCCCACTGTGACCTTGCAGTACCAACTTTAACCCTCTGAAGTCTATTACTCAAAAAAGCTTTGATCCATGAAAAGAACTTTCCACGAACGCCATAAGCGTATAATTTTTGCAAAAGTTTAGTATGTGATACTTTATCAAAAGCTCTCATAAGGTCAATATATATAACATCAATACATTCTCCATTGTCCCAACTGTCAAACCAAGACTGAACACATTGAAGCAGCTGAGTTAAGGTCGACTTTTTCTTAAGAAATCCATGTTGGAAGGGACTAATTAGTTCGAACTTCGAGAAATGGTTGACTAAATAAGGTTCTTATGTATACATTGTCAGGTTCGAACAGGACATGTATCTATAGCATGCCTGTCTTGAGTCTGCCTGTCTTCATTTACATAAGTCCCCTGTTCCGGACAGGACATGTATCTATAGCATGCCTGTCTTGCAGTCAAGCCTGTCTTCATTTGTATAAGCGCCCTGTTCACTGATTTCCAGTGGGCTCCTTTTTTGTAAAAATGTCAGGCTTCGGACAGGACATGTATCTATAGCATGCCTGTCCTGATCTTATGTATACATTGTCAGGTTCGAACAGGACATGTATCTATAGCATGCCTGTCTTGAGTCTGCCTGTCTTCATTTTACATAAGTCCCCTGTTCTGGACAGAACATGTATCTATAGCATGCCTGTCTTCGGAGTCAAGCCTGCCTTTATTTGCATAAGCGCCCTGTTCACTGATTTCCAGTGGGCTTCTTTTTTGGAAAAATGTCAGGCTTCGGACAGGACATGTATCTATAGCATGCCTGTCCTGTTCTTATGTATACATTGTCAGGTTCGAACAGGACATGTATCTATAGCATGCCTGTCTTGAGTCTGCCTGTCTTCATTTACATAAGTCCCCTGTTCCGGACAGGACATGTATCTATAGCATGCCTGTCTTGCAGTCAAGCCTGTCTTCATTTGTATAAGCGCCCTGTTCAC
The DNA here is from genome assembly GCA_030248195.1 of Trissonchulus latispiculum. Classification (NCBI taxonomy): domain Eukaryota; kingdom Metazoa; phylum Nematoda; class Enoplea; order Enoplida; family Ironidae; genus Trissonchulus; species Trissonchulus latispiculum. Next base: position 22,529 of record JASAND010023500.1, on the reverse strand, counting down.
TGATTTCCAGTGGGCTTCTTTTTTGTAAAAACGTCAGGCTTCGGACAGGACATGTATCTATAGCATGCCTGTCCTGTTCTTATGTATACATTGTCAGGTTCGAACAGGACATGTATCCATAGCATGCCTGTCTTGAGTCTAAGCCTGTCTTCATTTGTATAAGCGCCCTGTTCACTGATTTACTGTTGGCTCAGCATTATTGCTCAAGCTGTGTAGGTGTGAAAGAAGGAAAGCAATAAGCTAAATTGTCGAAAATAAGACTAAATAATTAACTAATTACGTCGAAAACTTAACACAAAAGCTCAAGGAAGGAAAATAGAGCAGAAGATCCGACCCAGCACTTCCAAACTTAGCATTCATTCATAGGCCCCTTTTTGCAGCCTGGCTTCATAGCCGGAATGGCCGAGTGGTTAGAGGGGCGGACTCTTAAGTCACAAGTGTGGGTTCGAATCCTACTTCCGGTTAAAATTTTTTCAAAAAGTTTCTGCTAAGTTAGCTAGCTAGAAACTTTTTAGGTGAGTCGAAAAGTTCTACATTAGCCAAAATCAACTGGCATTCATTATTTGATATGCAGTATGCACTTATTATTTTTGAGAAGACCCCTTTTCCAGTTACAATATGTGATAGAGTTTTCATTTCTCGCTTAATAGGAAAAAGATTGAATATGTAAATTAGTTTACATATAGTTGTAGTGTGTGTGGGGATTACTGACAGCAAATCTGGTTCCAAATTAACCTTTCATACATCCAATTCGTCTACCCAAAGCATATGATTAAAGTACGTGACGTGAAATATCTGTAAATTTTTTATTTTTTAAGAAGAAATTTTATTACCATGAACCACCGGGGTTTCCACGATTCTGTTTCCCGTGCCCTTTCCGATTGTGGTTCCGTGATGGGCGACTATCGTCACTGCTGTTGTCTGAGACTATGAAGTTCTTCAGATCCGTTCCGCTGTCAGTTTCGCTTCCACTGAAAAAGAACAATCGATTTTCATAATAAATTTGAATATTGAAACAGAGACATAAACGTATTACGTCAGCAAATGCAAGCAAGCCTATTTTCTGTTAGTCTTTTTTAATTTTTTAATATAGTAACTGGCGTTTCAATGTCTTTGTTACTGATTTCGAGTACAGTTTCCTTGTTTCCTTACCTTGACTCACACGTCGACGTGTCTGAAGTCTCGGAGGATGATGAAGATGAAGTCAACTGTCTCCTGCGTCTGTGTTTCCGTTTGGATGATTTTTTAATTTTCCTAAAAACATTTTATGATGCTATATATTTACATACAGTTACAATGTAGAACACTCATTACAGTTCTGCGATGTAATGGAAAAATAAAATTTATCAATGTCATTTTAACATCAACAGTTTGTGCAATTTTACTTTTGTAGAGAAATTGTTTTTATTTATTTGAATTTCTTATAGTATATTCGTTCCACTGTTTTTACCTTTGCCCTTTTCTGGAGTTCTTTTTCTTCTTCCCTGAACAAATTACATCGTTTCTCCAAGGCTTAAATTCTTCTCCTTCGCCGATAAGTCGAGAAACGCCTCTCCCCCTCTCCGGCTCTTCTTTTGGCTTCCACGTTTCGACCATTTCGATGACAGATTCAGGCATCTAAAATATTGAAAAGGTACATACATAGACAATATTACTGAATATTATATCTCTTAGATAAGCAGGGATTCGTCTTTTTCAATTAAGTTGGAAGGGGGTACATGTCGTGGCGCTCGGCGATCAGCTGGTTCTTTGCCCTCCCTTTCGGTGAACCATGAATTCCCCCTTTCGGGAATGCTTTGGGCCGCTGTGTTCTGGTAGGCGCCATCCTCTGTGACGTTGTGACTGAAATAAGTGTAAGCTAATAAATAAGTAAAAGCTAATAACAATATATAGCAAATTGAAACACAAGAAAACAAGAAGCAATTTCTATTATCAAATGTTATTAGAAACGATTCTAATTTTACAATAACATTAGTTGTTTCCGTTTTCAAAATTAAAAGCGTAGATAATAGTAGAAAACCGAAAAAGAAAAAATTACAAGAAAAACAGAAAACTACCCTAGATGAGCCAGTGCACTGTCCTCAGAGATTTCTGCGGAATCGCGTAGTTCCATTTGGCGAATACTTTGCCAAAGTTTTCTGGCTCTAAAAATTACCAACAAATAAACGTTAGAATAATTAGATAGTCTTTTTAAATTAATACTCAGAGAAAGCTTAGAAATTCATCTCATAAAATGAATTAATACTCATACTGTGGAACATAGTCTTTAACAGTTTAACACTTTCTTCTTCACTTACTCTTCCTCTTGCAGAAACTGTTCCAGTGCCTCTTCAATATCAAAGGAAGCAAGAGCACTATCGCTACTATTATAGTCTTCACAATTCCTCTCTGCATTATCATGTCTATAAATATATGACATATAAAATTACTTTTTCGGTTTTCGCAATGTTACAGCAGGCCAACAAAATCTGTCTTGAGGTTGCAAAAAGGAATCAAGAGTGGCCTGGATGTTGCGTAGTATATTGTGCAGTTCTTGTTTAGGCCGCTTCGGTTGCAGATCTCTAAAATTTTGAGATGGGTATTTAGACATATAGTTCCACTGCAGAACATAAATTAACACAGAAACAGGAAAACAACAGAATGAAAAGATTTGATATTTGTATAGGCACTAAGAAACGACAGTTCTGCAGATTAAAGTCATACATAACAAAAGCGGTACAGGTAATTGTTTTATATGTTAAAATTTGGTTTTATCTTACTGATAAACAACTTCAATGTCAGATGACTCTTCGTTCTGTTGCTGTTCATTTTCAGCAGCGTTCTCGGGCTAGGCTCAGAACAGGACATGTATTACTTAACCTACAGTATCAGTATACTCACAGACAACGCTGGTTACAGACATTTACACAGGCGCTGTACTCTATTTCCTTTTGTCTGCAGACAAGCCTGTTTTCATTTACATAAGCCCCCTGTTCAGCTAACCTAGCAGAAACTTTTTGAAAAAATTTTAACCGGAAGTAGGATTCGAACCCACACTTGTGACTTAAGAGTCCGCCCCTCTAACCACTCGGCCATTCCGGCTATGAAGACAGCCTGCAAAAAGGGGCCTATGAATGAATGCTAAGTTTGGAAGTGCTGGGTCGTGAGTACTACAACTCGCAAAAAATTTTGGTCAAAATTTACAACTTTGAAAATTTTCGCTTCCGGGCAAGTTAGGTCCGTTTGTTTTTTTCGTGCAAGTCACGCTCGGAAAAGTGCAATTGGTTCTGTGGACCTTTTTCTTTGGCTAGACTGCAAAACGTAAAACACTGCCCAGTAGCAATTAGAATAATTTAGTAACAATTCTGTCAGTTTCTAGATAATTATACAGTTCTGCCATGCAAATGATTTTCATAAAAACTTAATCAAAATTGGGCTTAATTTAGTTGTTGTTTTTGTTGGGAATTGTATTCTTACTTCAGCTTTAACTCTGTATACTCAATAAAAAGTTGGTACGAAACTTAACTTGTTCCTATAAAACGAAATCAGGAAGGAAACTACTATGCTTAAAGAGATCCTTGAAGGCAAATTAAGACAAACGGCTTAATAGTTCTCGTAGCGTAGACGTCAAGGCTGACGTCTAATAATCACAGATTCCTGGGTTCGACTCCCAGTAAGATCTAAACTTTTCTAATTGGATTTTCATAATGTTTAAGGCAATATTTAAAATCTATAGACCAGAAATGTTAATCGACAACAAGCATCATAATTATGCGGAAAAGGGGGCATCTCCTAAGCACATGTATATACGTTTCTTGCAACTGAAAAGGGGGCATTTCCTAAGCAAATTTATAGACATTTCTTACAGTAATCAATAATATGACATAATGGGACATTTTAAGAAAGCCCCCCGGATACAGTCACAGAAATTGTCCTTGTGTGTTAAAATATGTAAAGCAGCCCAAATTTTATTTTGTTAAATGAATACTTATTCTCCGGTTTTTCTTTTCATTGGTCCTCTTCCGCTTTTCCGATTTTTCTTCGGACAACAAACCCCAGTCATCTTCTGAAATAAAAACGAATGTCTCATTTTTATTTAAATTTCAACCGTCATCTAACTTCTTGTTTGCTCATTAAAACTGAAAAATGTTCCAAATTGAAGCCATGTTTAAGTTAGAAAAGCTATATACGTTTCCCGTTTTAAAAATAGATTCTAATTTAAACCTTCCTTTTGTTCTCAAGAAATTTGATTTTGTTAGTGCAAGTGCATGTCAAATAATGAATGCCAGTTGATTTTGGCTAATGTAGAACTTTTCGACTCACCTAAAAAGTTTCTAGCTAGCTAACCTAGCAGAAACTTTTTGAAAAAATTTTAACCGGAAGTAGGATTCGAACCCACACTTGTGACTTAAGAGTCCGCCCCTCTAACCACTCGGCCATTCCGGCTATGAAGACAGGCTGCAAAAAGGGGCCTATGAATGAATGCTAAGTTTGGAAGTGCTGGGTCGGATCTTTTGCTCTATTTTCCTTCCTTGAGCTTTTGTGTTAAGTTTTCGACGTAATTAGTTAATTATTTAGTCTTATTTTCGACAATTTAGCTTTTTGCTTTCCTTCTTTCACACCTACACAGCTTGAGCAATAATGATGAGCCAACAGTTAGCTAATTTAATACGGAAAGTTGAGTGTTGCAAAAAACTTGAAAGACGAAAGTAATAAACAACTAATAAAGTGCTTTTAAAACGAAACTACTATGCTTAAAGAGATCCTTGAAGGAAAAGGAAATAGAAAGCAGCACGAAAACGTTGCTACGCCAAAACAATGAAACAAACATTAGCAAGGAAATTGAAAAAACATGCTGAAAAAAGGAATGAAGAAAAATAATAAAAATCAAGAAAACTACAATAAATACACAAAAAGGGAAGAGAAACAGAAGAGAAATAAAAGAATCGCTATGTTTCACCACACGGAACTATACGAAAACGAAACTAAAAACTTTAAAGAAAAAGTGACACACCAATAGCGTCAAGATTTGGCGAGTGACACACCAATTGTGGGGAAAGGACTGAAAGTCCGCAGAAGCAGCTTGAGACAACTAAATTTGTTCCTAAATTTTTTAATGAGAGCAGATTTTGCTAGTTTGAAATGCTGCCTTGGCCTGAAAAACCTCAGCAGACCAGCATCTGACAGACAGCTGACTATGAAAGGAGGATTTGATGTTAGAAAACAATAGAAGAACTGCATTCTAGTCTCTGAACAATTTATTAAGTTTAATATATATATATATATATATATATATATATATATATATATATATATATATATATATTCTTTCCAAGATGCTGCAACAGGCACAGAAGGACCTTTTCCACCTTCTATACCTGTTGCTAATCCCAGAAAATTTGAGATACTTCAGGCGATATGATTATGTTCAGCCTTAAAAGTATAGTTTAAAAGCTAAACTTAGCTATTCCTGAAATAAACTTATCCAAACGATGTATCAGTTGCATTGTTCCCACTGTTGCGTAAACACCGTTGGCTGTTCGCTTCCCAGTGTGCTAATTATTAATTCCAAACAACCTTTGCTTTATTGTTCATTATCTACAACAATTGAAAACGCAACAGTAAAGCCTTAAATGTCACAATGTTCCTGAAATTTCAAATTTCAAGATGAACTTTAAATAAAGGACCATTTTGTGCCCCAAGCACGAAAGTTTTATTTGGTCAAAGACGAACTGGGAAATCCGCTACTTAGTTGATTTTGATCTAGAGACTTGTTTTGTGTAAGATTTAGAAATTTCTATGTGAATATCATTCGATTATCATATTATCATTAGCAACTCTCAGATTTACCGTGATGCCTTATGCTGATGTCAAATCAAGAGTCCACGAGGAATCCACTGCAGTTGAAGGTAATAAGAAGGGTCAACTCTATACACGCTAGCTATGAGAGAAAAATATTTCACGATACCGGAAACTAGGAACACTTGCCAACAGGCAAGATGGCAATTTTACTTTTACTTTTAATTTTACGTCCATTATTTTGATAAAATTTTATATAGGGTTTAATGATTCCTTTAATATAAAAAATATATTTTTAGTCCATGATATTTTAGCGGCAATTTCCTTAAAATGTGATTATTCCTAGTTTCATAACAATATTTTTCCTTTAATGGCTATTTTCGTGGTCATGCAACACCACTAGAGCTTCTTATGACTGATAACACAATTTACTGTTGGAAATTACACATTTTTAGAATAATCCAAGCATTTTTTCAAAGCAAACAGCACTAAACCCAGTTAGAAAATACGGTGTCCATACAAAGCTAGTGGTGTCCATACATCACCTAGTAAGTGTCCGTACTAAGCTTAAAGCTAGTAACTTTATATGTTGAAGATAGGCAAAGTGTTTAGTGTCCATTAGAGTTGATGGCCGGCCGAGGAAAACCCGGCCAGCCGGCGGCCGGCCGGTCCGCTATGCCGACAATCCGACCGGCCGGCTGGCCGGGCCGGCGGCTGGCCCGCCGGCCGCCGGCCAACACCCGGCCGGCCGGCCGGTCTTCAGAAAAAGGACATTACTTGATTTTATCTTTTATACATAACCAGCAGTAACTGTATGCATCAATTAATGCTAAATATTATGCAAAATACACGAAAAATAGGGCAAAACTGGTACCCGCCGGCCTTTTTTGACGGGCCGGCCGGAAACGGCCGGCCGCCGGCCCGGCCAGCCGGACGGCTGGTTCCGGCCGGCCGGCCGGGTTCACAAGCTCGGCCGGCCGGGTCCGGCCGGCCGAGTCAAAAAACCGGCCGGGCAACAACACTAGTGTCCATACAGTGCGAGTTTGCCCTACTGCGTAACATTACGTCCCTCGCACGTGTTAAATCCAAATTGAATTTTAGATTTACATTGTCATTTCATTGCAATTACAATTCCATAAGCTTGTCGACAATATCAACACAAAGACAACTTCGGAATGCGCTGAAGAAAGCTTTCCAGTGGGAGTAGTAGGATAGTCAGGAGTTATCCAAGTAGTCAGCAGAACAGCATGGATGGAGCGATTGACCGTCATCCTCCAATGTTAGAGAGCTTAACCATACCATAGATGAAAGGTCTAACGTAAAGATCAAAACACTTAACTATTTACACATGACAACTAAACGAGCTTTATTCAGTAATTGTAAGACACTAACAGGCACAAGAAATAGAAAATGCTTCATTGAATGGTTGGGTTTGCAAACCCTTCGCCTTCATCTTTCAAAGTACATGAAATCCTAAAATAAAAAGACAAATATTTTCTTTTGCGTTACAAGCGTTACTTCATTAAGGTACGCTAAACAAGAGGTATATATCAAGTACAAGGTACAAGAGTACCAAAATATCTTAGTTTTAACTTTTAACTTTAAAAGACTAATCACGGAATCATTTCGGCAAAAGGGGTTTTCATTGTTTACTCTTAAGGTTTTAGTAAAACTCAGCTAGTTGCATTTGACTGTAATGAGTTGTTCACGAATTAAGAACCGTCATTTCGGCTTGCGGCACTTAACTGTCTTAACTGTCAAATTATATAACACTTGTAAACACGTGTTTGTGCTGAAAACAAACTTCGAAATAAAATGCGCTACTGACTGAAGTATTTGACCATCCGACCGTCTTTGGACCAAGGGCCGGTCGGTCACCGGTCAGCCGGCTAGGACAGGGACGGTCAATAAAACTACATTTGATGACCCTCATCCCAACCTCAACCCTTGCGTGGCGTGGCATTCCCTTGTGTCAGAATCCAGCTGAATCCAGCTGCTATACTACTATACTAGCGTGACTAGCGTGTAATTAACATCTGTCTCCATGAACAAACTGTTTTGGGGTGGAACATGTCACAGTGCAGTTCTTCCCCGATGTAAAATTTCTCCTGGAAAAACTGCACCGGTGTGGATTTTCCTCCCGGAAAAATAACACCTGTGTCAATTTTCCAGGGGAAATTTTGCGCCAATGCAAGAAATAATTTAGATTTCAGTTTATAAATCAAGTTTTGCTCATAATTATAGCAACAAATTATGCTTTGATTAGGAAATATGATTCGCGTGAAACGCCAAAATAATTACTCATTATAATAGTTCGAATCAGATAGAAAATTAAATCGAGATATATGTATGAACACATATTCTTCAAAAATTAGAAAGTTTGTAGGTTAAATTGAAATCATTGTTCTATTCCTTAGTTTGCATTAGATAAACCTTAATAAAGAAAAATGTTTTAGTAAATGCCAACTTTTTTATCTTACTTATTAGAGTTCTAATATTTTATAATTTTATTTATATGTAAAAATACATAAAGCACTGACAATTTTATCTGTGATCCCAAACCTTTAATCTGCAAACGGTACCAGGTCAAATTAAGTAAAACTCATTTTTTGTTTATATCATAGACTTACAATCATGCAGAAATCAATGCATTGAATTGCAACGCAGAACTGGTTACTACAATTATGAGCCAAACTTAATCTATAAACTGAAATCTGCATTGTTCCATCCATTGGTGTCCATCCATTCCCCAGGAAAGTCCACACCGGTGTAGCTAATCCGGGGGAAAATTCGCTATGGGAAAAATCACACCGTGACAGAACATAGCATCGAAAAACTCACAATGAGTAGTGTAGCAGCAATTAACCTGGCTTTGGTCATAACGTCCACATTCGGATCAAAGGTCAAACAAAATGTATCCGCATCGCTGTACATTTCTTGAATAAATCCTCCCCACTTTTTACTAATCTTTCCCATTTCTTTTCCACCCATCGTTATCTAAACAAGAACACAAAGTAACTGCAAGTCTTTTCAAGAACTCATTTCCTAAATTAAAACTCTTTTCCAGCAAAAGGTTAACCTTTAACATAAACTTTTGGTTATCATTGATTAGAACTAAATTTAGCTCCTTCTGAATATTTAAAAAGTCTCTTCACACAGAAGCATATTTCAATAGCAACATGCAACTATAGGATACATTTGCTTTTCGTTTGCGATATCCTAATAGCCGTTTCTGCAAGAAATCTTCGCAAAACAACGTCATGTTGGAAAATACAGTACATCTTGAAGCTATTTAGAACAAGAATACTATGTAATGCTGATCAGTGCGTTCTTCGTGGCGTCGTGTCATACTATGCTGAAGGCAAAATTGGGACGAGGCTGAACCGAGGTCTTCCCTAGTGCGAGAAACTTCGTTCCAAGTTTCGCCAAATACTGTTTTGCAGTAGAGATGAGCATTTCGGCCCGTCGGCCCGGCCCGGCCCGGCCCGGCCGACATGCATCTGTTGGCGGGCCGGGCCGGGCCGGGCCGACAAAATTTTATAACTGCGGGCCGGCGCGGGCTGTTATAACTGCGGGCCGGCGCGGGCCGAAACGGGCCGGATCGACTATAGAAAATGTTCTAAAATCGCTAAGATTAGCTAAATATCTACGTACTCATTCTGGCTATTTTACAGCAAAATTTAATATTTTGTAGTATAATTTAGCGTTTCCATATTGCATTGGAGCCTTTGAAATAATATTGTTAGTAAGGTTTTGGAAATTTCCTTTTGGCCGGGCCGAAACATTTTGCCAGCGGGCCGGGCCGGGCCGGACCGAGCAAGATATTGGAGCGGGCCGGGCCGGGCCGGGCCGAAAAAATCCGGCCCGTGCTCATCTCTATTTTGCTGACAGAATTCCCCAAAGGAGGAAGGGGCCTGCGGGGTTGGGATCTGGTAGAGCGAACTGAACCTCCAGACTTGCCTGACCCTATATAGGCAGTACCTTGAAATCGGTATCACAAGGACAGCTGTCCCAGACACAGCAGGGACCTTTTATGATCTGAAGCGGCGTTCTGGCAGCATCTCTAACAAAATGAACCGAACAGCAGCAACTTGGCTGTTGCGTCACAAAACCGATCAATTGGCCAGGTGGCGCTTCAATGCTGATCTCCTGTTACAAGAAAAACCCATGGTGAAAAAGACTATACCTAAACTAGTTTACGTGGATACATGGACTAGAAAATAGGAGGTCAAATTAATCAGGGGCCGATGTTATCCAAGGTCCAGCCCCAGGTTAAAGAGGGATAATTAATTTAAGCCCGATGGAATCAAAATTGGTTAAAATGGGTTTACGAAACCCAAATTTCGTAAACGAGCTTTGAGTATAACTGGGCTTAAAAGCCAACCCAATGTTGTCCGTAAACCTGAGTTTTAAAATTAGGGTTAAAATCGGATTAAACTTAAAATGGTCAAATCTCAACCCTACTCGATGAAGAGGGTTAAGTCTGGAAGCTTGGCTTTTTCTACGTATTTGATGGGTTTCGTTAGTGATGGGAAGTGACACCCACTCATCTCCAAGTTCCATCTCATCTCCAATTTGAAGATAGCATTGGATTAACTCCGGGGTTAACCCATTTCCAAAACTTCAGAGTTAACCGTAAAATCGTACCCAGTTTGATAACATCGGCCCCAGGAATCTCGTCTTGTGTACTCCCGCTTGAAGCATTAATAACAAGCTTAAATATAAGACAATCCTTATTAATCCTGATAACACAAAATAAAAACTTTAATAAAATTTAATACATTGCATGGATAAATTGATTGGTGATATTTTCATCCGTTTTTCCTTTATCTAATCAGAACATGGGCCTACTTAGAACACAATATATTTTGGGCATAGATCTCCTATTCCCCACCATCGGGTATCAGCTCACTATTTTGTTTCTCCGTCCCATCCTAACAGTGTGCCTCGTCAATCTGTACTTTTATACCTAAAGACTAAAAATGTTGACTTACAAAAGATTTAAGAAATTCGACAATCTGTGTTGGTTTTTTCTTACAGTCACAAAAGCAAACCTGCAAGCAGCAGCAGCAAAAGTTGCAACTAAACAGGCGATAGGGTCTCTGAACAGCCATCAAAGGTCGCCAATAGAAATCCCAAAACATTAAAACAAATGGGCGCTCTGAGCCTTGAAAGTAATTCATTGTCATTATATCCGTTCCTAAAATTTTTTGCACACTTGTGACATTACATACAGATACAAAAGATTTCCAAAACATTTTTTCCAAAAGAAAAAGGTTTTATTAGCGTCTTAATGGAGCTACATAAGTCAAATAAGGTTAAAGAACACAGTTGCTACAATTATCCAAATTAATTTTATAATAAAGAGTCAGTGCTCCTATTTGAGTGCAAGTGGTTAAGAGAAAACGTAACAAATAAAAATAAAAATCAGGAATTTATGAAAACTAAGCTCTACCTTCAGAAACATAAAAAAGTAGATGCCCTTGTTCATTCATAATTCGATAACGATTCTGCGTCTCTACGCCAGTCATAACTACAATAAAAAATCTGTTGAATATATTATAAGAACAATGTATAGTGCAAGACAACTCAACAGTAAAAGTAATGCATTTAACTACAAACAAAAATGTAAATTTAGCAATGTACAAAAATAATAAAAACATGTGCTGATTAACATCTTGTGAATTAAGCTACAGAAAGCTAGAAAAACTGCAAAGAAAATTTCATAACGATTTAAGCTTGCTTTAAAACAAAGCACTTTAGTTAGAATTTTATACCTTCAAACGGCTCCACCTGCTGAGCAATCACAACGCTATGCAATGGAACCAAGAATTCCATTCCAGGCGGACAACCAGGAACCTTAGACGGAGGAGGAGGTGACGGGGTTTGCATAGGAAAGCCACCCATAGGAGATCCACTCATAGAGGGACCACCCATTGGAGGACCCATAGGTCCACCCATTCTGGGACCCATTGGGGGACCTAAAAAACTGAGATGGAGTAAAACGAAGGAGGGACTAAAATAGTCTTCCTCAGTCAATGCGAAAAGACCAATTTTTGCGAGGAAGTCGCCATCGTCAACAGTAAAACAGAGTTTCTCTTCCCAATATGAGGTACACTTTTTCTTGAAATGGAGGCTTTATTTGTCGGCGTTCCACAAATGCAGACCATTTTATGAAATGATGGAAGGAATCAGTTTCTTATTCTCATAAACTGGGGGAGTACATGCTTCTTTGCCGAACCCAACCAAAAGGGAAAACATTCGTGTATTCTGGTTGAAGCACTGTTGCGTAATGGACTATAGAAGACAAGCTGCCAATGGGTTTATTTTTCGAATCACAGATTCCTGATCGGCAAAGCTTATAAACCGAGTTGTAAAAAATTTTTATTTAATTTCATTGTTTTACTCTGAACATCCTCGTACTCGATAGTCGATAATACTTACGTTGTGTTAGGAGTTATAATGCTGGGACCGGTTCCAGAAAAACCGATAGAACCGGAACCGGAACCGGAACCGGAACCGGAACCGGAACCGGTCGCATTTTTAGAACCGGAACCGGTGGCTTTTGGAACCGGCCGGTTCTAGTGTAAATTTTGGTTTTTTGAAACTACAATCAAGGTTTATTTTGTAAATTTTAAAATTTTATCAGGAATTTGAATTTAGCATTTGGAATTTAAACTTAATTTTGGAAATTCTATTTTGACTGCAGTTTTGAGGACCTCTTAGTTTTTGTGTAAATGGTGGAAGATTTGATATCTATTTTATGGTATATTTTTAACAGCAGTTTCAAGTAAATGTTTTAAGTTTTCTGGAAAGGTTATATGTAACAAACGAATAATTAAGGTCTTCGTCAAGGTTGATAAAGGTTAAACATTAAGGATTTGATGATTTACGACAACAACTTCGAGCTTTAGCTATTGCCTTTGCATATTTTGTGTACTAAACTAACACTTAGGTATACCAGCAAAAAAGGCGTAACTCCAGATTAGGTGTTAAGCTGAGCAATAGTATCCCTGGACCCTGAGATACTCCTTATTTAACAATAATTGGCTAGCGCTACCGAAAACAATAATTTTGACGGCTTATAAAAAAAATTTTCGTATTTCATAGTCATATTTTTATGTCTATACATAGGATTACGCTTTGATAGAAAATAGCGCTATCGCTACAAAGTTTTGTTTATGTCGGCTAATAATATTAAAATAAAACAAAATCTGTATAAAATAAAAACCTAACAGACTGATTTCATTTATTACACATACATTTTTTGATTTAGTTAGTTGTACCTGTGTTCCGCAGAAGTGCGCGAAAAGTATAATTCTCGTACAACGATTTCTCCCAGTTTTATTCTGCTGTATTTTTCGATCTCAGAAAAACCATCGGCCCCCAGATAGCTGCATTTCAATAATTGAGCTTTGTAATAGTTGATCCTATACTGTTGAACTAATGGGCAAATTTTATTGGACGGTTTGAGATTGATCGAGGAAAGTTTTATTTTTGACTGACAGTAAGGTATATTTGTTATTTCTAAAGTTGCGACGATCGCTTTCTGAAAGGCAATAGCAAAATTTTTGTCTGAATTGAGAATTACTTAGTTTCTTGGTAAGCTCTGTTACCTAAAATGTACCCACCATTTTGCTAAAATGTGAAGACAGACGACATCTTTTTAACAGAAAATATTCGTATATAGTAAAAAGTAGTCAAAAACGGTTTTAAAATACCTTTATAGTTTGTGCAGTCAATTATATATCAGGTTTTTATAGCAATTTTAAAAAATATAGAAAAATAGATTGATTTTAGCGTTTTTATAAAAATTACCAAATGGAACCAGAAACGGCGGCTAGAACCGGAACCGGAACCGGAACCGGAACCGGAACCGTTAGCCAAGAACCGGAACCGGAACCGGTTTCAAAAATCGGAACCGGTCCCAGCAATGCCGTATTATACGGTACGTCCCGTATTATATGGTACGTTTATTTTTGTACCGTATTGGCAAACAACTAATACTGCTGTTAAATATTATTTTCTGTTATGTTTATCCAACTGAAACTAGAGTTATGCCCCAGCCTTGAATCGGGCCTCAGGCTCCGGGCCGGGCCCGGGCCGGGCCTGCACCCGGCCGGCCCGGGCCCGGTTATTGAATCGGCAGGCCCGGTCCGGGCCCGGGCCCGGGCCCGGTCAGCCGCGGACGCCCGGCCCGAGCGGGGCCTACCGGGCCCCCCGGGCCTTGGAGGCCCGGCCAGGCCCGGTCAATGCTTTGTTGTGCAAATTTCATAATTTTTCCAAATTCTCTGCAATTCTTGAATCGGGCCTCGGGGCCCGGGACGGGCTCGGCCTGGCCCGGTCGGTTCAGCTGCCCCGGGCCCGGGCCGGAAAATTTCTTAACGGCACAACTCTAACTGAAACTAATTGATTGAACTAAACTGAGAAATTGATTTTAGGGGCAAAATAAACTGACTATTTTTCAGAATATGAGAAATTTCAGAAAAAATATTCCTCGAGAAAATATAACTTTTGAATTGAAAACTTTTTTGGTGGATGCTTTTCTTTAGCTTACCCACACTTCGAGAAATCACTATCACATAACACGCGAATTGAGCCAGTCTTACTCTGCCTAAGTTGTAACAAACACATTCTAAAATTTTAAATCATACAAAAAATATCGCAAAACTAGAAAAATTGAATAAATTTAAAACTAAGGCGTTTTTAGCAAAACTGAAAAGTTTGTTTCATTTGGTACGATACACACAACAGAAAATAATATTTAACAGCAGTATCTATTCAGTTGTTTGCGAATACGGTACAAAAATAAACCCAGAGCTGAAAGTGGGTCACGGGTACCCTCGGGTCGGGTAGGGCGTGGGTCAACACGTTTGACCCGCGGGTCAATGATGAGTCAAAAGTGGGTCAGTCAAGACTCCGAAAACTAGGTTTTAGCACTAAAATTTCAAACATTTTTTGGCTTCGCCGAATTCTACCATTTAGCATGTAGCGTTCTAGCATTCTAATTTCTAACATTTCTAGCATTCTAGTATTTCTGTTTTTCAGTAAGATCTGGCCAAAATTTATTACAGCTTCCGCAAAGTGATGCCAATATTTTGAGAAATGACAGCATTTGACATCTAGCACTGCCATGATTTCTGTAAACAGTAGATACACGTGTGCAATGTAATAACCGTCCGCACGATCTTCCCTTCAAGATCAGTAAATTCTTAGAGATACGCATATGTACTTTACACAATTACGACCGTCTGCTATATAATTTTGCTCCCAAAAAGTAGACGTAGTTGTGATTAATTTTCGTTTTTTCTTTTATGCATTTTAATTTCCAAAATTAATATAATCCAAAATATAATCAATTCAGTTGCTTTTCATTAACAACAGTCATGTTAGTAGTATAAAAACCCGGGTTCTAGACCACTTAGCTAATAGTTCTGGCTTCTACTGGCTTTGCGCTTTTACACACTAGTAGCTACAATGAAGTTCTTAGCCTTAAATTGAATTAGCTTTTTACGACCTAGGGTTTGTAACAACTATGACCTTGAAATTCTAACTAGCCTTAAAATCCGTAGTAGTATAGGAGAGGACAAATGGGAGCTCAGTATCAAATCATCACTTTATTTATTCAACAAGCATATGCATACAGTATTTATCAATACAAGTACCACAAGTAACAATCATTAAGTTTATTCAATCAATACATGTCCATATGCAAATGAATGGATACCATCGTCAAGTATATATCGTTTGTCATCATAGGCGCTTAATCCTACCTTGCACCGCTGTACTGTAGTCAGTTGATGACCTCTTCTATCTATACCAGAGATGAAACCGGGTCACCGGGTCACCGGGTCACCGGGTCAGTTCGGGTCACTATATGGACCGGGTCACCGGGTCACCGGGTCAGGAGCTCTGACCCGGTGTTGACCCGGTATTTTTGATTGGAGGAATTTTTTTGCTGTTATAGGATATTTTTCAAAGTTGTACCAATTTTTGCCAAATGAAAACTTCAACAATTACTCAAAAACTAGCAATAGAAATATTCTTAACTTAATCGTGTTCGTGTAGTTTTTTTAAATGCTTGTCGTTGTAGTAGTGTCCTCATAATATTTGTAATGTCCTGTCAAGCTTAGATCTAGGTTTGAAACTACAATGATTGCGTTGAATCTTAACTAGAAAATGAAAACTATTACATGTGCCCTGAGAGTCTGAAATCTTTATTTTAAAATCTAAAAGTGACTAGCCCTAAAATTCTTCATGCTCTATCTACTGCAAGTGATTTATCGCTGCTGCTATTATTTTTGGAGGGGGAGAGTCAGATTGTGGGTTTCAAATCTCGGTAAGAAGGAAAATCTCAGCTAAACAAGGTATACAAATTCTGAGTTTTACTTTGCATTTTTTGCAATTGATATGGCTTACTACATATCTTCAGGAACCAATTGTGATTGATTTTATTTCATTTCTCTGAATCCTAGCCATACGAAAAATATTTCCAAAGAATTTCCGCTGAGTGAAACCTCAATCATACAACTAAATGAAATATTTTACTAAAATATATAATGCTAAAACAGAAAAGTGCTAATGTTAAACCCTATGATTATAATTAGATGATGTTATTTATGACTTTGGCAAAGTATTTTGTTCCAATTCGTTTGATTCAAAAAGCTATGTAGTTAACTTCACATTATTGAGTGAAAATCGTGCAAATCGTTTTGATTTTTTCCGGCTTACTTACAATATTCACTTTCCGATGCTACTTACTTTAAGGAAAGCAAAACTTTTACCTAACCTAATATTTTAGCTGTCAAAACTGTCCAAAATGGTAAAAACAAACACTCACCGCACCCCAATAAAGTATTTTTAATTTTTTGCAAGCTTAAACCTGGATTTTCAAAAATACCGGGTCACCGGGTCGCCGGGTCACCGGGTCAGGGGTCGACCGGGTCACCGGGTCACCGGGTCAGTAAATAGTGACCCGGTTTCATCTCTGATCTATACTGCTCATGATATGTCGGGTTCTACCTCCATGCATTAATATTCGCTTATAATCTTCGTGCCTTAGTCTAACTGACCTATTAAGTCCCTTTGCCGCTGTCTTATCATCACCTTCACACTTGATGCTGTTGTTGTTGTTGTTGTTGTTGTTGAGGTCGGCAGAAGCATCGTGAGCCGCTCAGAGAGTGCCCGCGCCAATGCCACCACACCCACAGGGTTATCGCAAAGAATATTGAGTGAGGGGGTCGTCTCTCCCAGGTACTTCACCCGGGCCTGAATCATGGCCGGGCAGTCAACGAGCCAGTGGCTGAGTGTTTGCGGTTCCTGGCCGCACTTTCCACACGTGGGATCGAAGCCGGGTTGGATGATGGCCCGGTATGCAGCAAGGCGTCGGCAGTGCCCTGCTCGTAGCTGTGCCAGGAGAATCCGGTCGTGGCGCCCCATACCGCCAGTGTGTCTGTCGAAGCCAGAAGCGTAGGCCGTAGCAGTTTCCGGCTTGGAAGGGGGAGGGTCCTGGATCCGGCGTTTGATACAGGCGAGAGCAGCAGGATAAGAGATAGACCTGTGTATCTGTCTGTGTACCTGTGTATTGTGTATTCCTGTCACGGATGGAGTCTCAACGCGACGCCCAGGTGGGCCCTCCCCAAAGAGGGCTGCGAATCCGTCCCTTATCACGGCAACCCGCCCACGGTCACGAAGACCGGGTGCTGGGGGTCGTCTCTCTCTCTCTTGCGCTGATGAAGCACCTGGGATCGTTGGAATGTGGTGAGATCGCGGCGAAGGGTGGTGGTAAGCTGAACGACATCCACCGTATGCTTCAAGAACGCCGCATCAATGCCAGGGATTATCAGTTCATCGTTGTCAACATGGCGACGTTGCACCTCCTTGACTTCCCCGAAACGTGGGATGCCGCTTTCCGCGCTCTGCGGGAAGAGCTGCGTTCGGTAGCTTCCAAAGTGTACGTCTCGCTGATGATCCCGCAGACAAAATACGCCATTTCTGTTCAGCGATTGGTGGCAATTGACCAGCGCTTGCGTGCTGAGTGCGATGTCTTGCGTGCTGAGGCTTCCATGTCCTTGAGATCGAGGACGATGCTTTTCTGAGCTCCCCTGCCGCACCTGACGCAAGCCACCGGAGCTTGAACCTAAACAGACGGCTGTACAACGATGATCTCCATCTTTCCGCAGCTGGAACGGACCGGTTGGTCAGGATGTGGGCTTCAAGCATCCCTGATCTTCAACGATGCATTTGGAAATGCACAACCGCTACCTACCAGATGAAACAGAACGCGGAACTTTCACCGTGTCATCTCAGCTGCCAACGAGCTCGCGAAGCTCAAGAAGCTCAAGGTAACGACCAATTAGGGTTAGCTGACAATGATGACATGTCGGACGAAATCCAACAGCTAGGTAATTCGTTCGGAAGCATTCAGGTGACAGAATCTGCCAGCATTAGTGCTAAAGAATTAGCTACTGAACCTAATAGACACGCGAACCCCACTCCTACGGTTCAAATTGAAACCACCACTACCACTGCAGCTCAAGCTGTGAGCACAGTGTCTCGTTTCACTACCACTGCAGCTCACGCTGTGAGCACAGTGCCTCACTCACACATCGTGCATACGGAACCACACACTAGTGGATCAAACCCGTTGTACACTTATCCTGATAGTGTTACTGCAGCACAAGCAATGTGCACAGTACAGCATACTAGCACCACTGCAGCACACCATGTGTGCACAGTTTTTAGTTACCCACAAGCTATTGCACACGCTGGTGTCGCAGCACAAAATCTGTGCACGACTACGCCTGGCTATCCCGTAGCACCTCAGGGCTATTATCCTAGGCCTTCTGCTTATGCTTCAAACGGGTTCGAACCGAGTGTATTCACTTATGAACCACGTGTTCGACAACCACTGTTGCCCGCACCGGTAGATCCCCGTCAGCTGGTTCCGCGCCAACAGGTGCCACCTCAGGGATACCCAATCCAAGCAAATTTTGTTGGATTCAGTGAATACAATATCCAAAATGCTTATTTTCAGGTCCCGCCAAGCGATACGGCCGCTGGTGCTAGTGGATCTTCCACCGCATCAGCCTCTGCATCACCATCTCCACCAGCTATGTATCTGCCAGTCTTGGTTTTGGAGAATGGATCCCTGACTCCCCGCCTTGCCCGTATCTCCGGCGATGAAAGTCATGATCGCCAGCTTTCCCAAATGTCCCCCGATGGCCAGCATCGTAGACTGTGGTAGAAAGGACGGGTCGTCCTTCTTTATTCCACCCGGCGTGTCAATAAAGAATTATTTTACTTTACTTACTTATTTTATTCATCATTTATTATCATAATTAGTTTTAGTATTAGTTATGTTTTTTATATTTTGACATTTCCTTTGAAAGTGTTGGCTATTTTACGTTGTGTTGTTTTGTCTATATTGGTGAAGTTGGATTGGACTTGAGGGCCTTTCTGTTAGTTTTTATTAGTCTGTATGTTTTGACTGCGTAGCTTAGGCTGGATTAAATTCAGTTGTAGTGAAGTTGCCTAGCTGGTAGGTGACTTTACAGTGTGGTGATTATTTGAAACGCTACAACTTTCTCAATTTTGAGAGTTGGGAAAAAATCTATACATCATTTTAAATTTTATAATCAGTACATTCTTATGAAATTGCTAATATAGCAAAATTAGCAAAAAATTACCAGAAATTTTCCGAAACAAAGGCTAAATATAGACAAAGACCACAAATTTTGACCATCGATTTCTCAAAATTATAGAGTTGGGCAAACGATCTGTTTGTGCCATGATGTGAAGGACATGTGGGCCGAGGGACATTTTTTGGATTTGGCTCAACAGTTCCAGAAAACGTGAAATTTCGCATTCTTCATTGTGTTTTCTCGCAACTGGAGATGATTTAGCTTAAACGAAGAAATAGGTCCCTCCGTAATAGTTCGAATTTTCATCCTACTAAACATGTGAATCGATTGGGTATTTTTGAGAAATCTATGTTCAAACGAAATAATCGCAGTTTTGCCAAAATGGTTTTTTCTGCAAAATCTCTAGTTTAAATAAAAAATCTCCAACCACTAAGGATCGTAAAATGTGCAATTAGACTAGTATAAACAAACCAAATTTGTCCGTACCGTTTGGCAGGAATTTCGAAAAACTGATTTCCTCGAAAATGGCCATTTTTTGACCCCCAAAATCATTTTTGGCATATACTGAATTAACCGCTGGCGTAGCGCAAAGATTGTAAAAGCAAAATTGTTTTTGTACCCTCTTTCCAGCAATAACAACCAATCTGGTGTATCGATTACCTACGGAGAGTATAATGCCAAAAACTAAAAAATTCTTATCGTTTACCTAAGAATGCAGGACTGGACTAGAATGGTAAAGAACACCCGAATAATATATTTGGAATGTTTCATTCACTTTCGTAAAGAATTGGAGCTTGTAAGATCAAATTTACACAAAAGGAAACCACCACCTTAAACGAACCCATTAGAGGTTGTGCACAGAGATGAAACCGGGTCACTATTTACTGACCCGGTGACCCGGTGACCCGGTCGACCCCTGACCCGGTGACCCGGTGACCCGGTGACCCGGTATTTTTGAAAATCCAGGTTCAAGCTTGCAAAAAATTAAAAATACTTAATTGGGGTGCGGTGAGTGTTTTTTACCATTTTGGACATTTTTGACAACTAAAATATTAAGTTAGGTAAAAGTTTTGCTTTCCTTAAAGTAGTAGCATCGGAAAGTGAATATTGTACGTATAAGCCGGAAAAAATCAAAACGATTTGCATGATTTTGCACTCAATAATGTGAAGTTAACTACATAGCTTTTTGAATTAAACAAATTGGAACAAAATACTTTGCCAAAGTCATAACATCATCTAATTATAATCATAGGGTTTAACATTAGCACTTTTCTGTTTTATCATTATATATTTTAGTAAAATATTTCATTTAGTTGTATGATTGAAGTTTCACTCAGCGGAAATTCTTTGGAAATATTTTTCGTATGGCTAGGATTCAGAGAATATGAAATAAAATCAATCACAATTGGTTCCTGAAGACATGTAGTAAGCCATATCAATTGCAAAAAATGCAAAGTAAAACTCAGAATTTGTATACCTAGTTTAGCTGAGATTTTCCTTCTTAGCGAGATTTGAAACCCACAGTCGGACTCTCCCCCTCCAAAAATAATAGCAGCAGCGATAAATCACTTACAGTAGATGGAGCATGAAGAATTTTAGGGCTAGCCAATTTTAGATTTTAAAATAAAGATTTCAGACTCTCAGGGCCCATGTAATAGTTTTCATTTTCTAGTTAAGATTCAACGCAATCATTGTAGTTTCAAACCAAGATCTAAGCTTGACAGGACATTACAAATATTATGAGGACACTGCAACGACAAGCATTTAAAAAACTACACGAACACGATTAAGTTAAGAATATTTCTATTGCTAGTTTTTGAGTAATTGTTGAAGTTTTCAGTTGGCAAAAATTGGTAAAACTGAAAAATATCCTTTAACAGCAAAAAAATTCCTCCAATCAAAAATACCGGGTCAACACCGGGTCAGAGCTCCTGACCCGGTGACCCGGTGACCCGGTCCATATAGTGACCCGAACTGACCCGGTGACCCGGTGACCCGGTGACCCGGTTTCATCTCTGGTTGTGCACAAGCTGGAGCGTACTTCAGTAAAGGATCGATCTTAACAAAAACAAATTGTTCTCACTTAAAGTAGCTCTTATTAAGGGTGAGCGTTCGAAAAGGAAAATCAATAAACTAATGTCTGTGATTCTTGTCTTTCAAGTGAGCGGAACTTTATCCAGGTTACAGTCACAAAGTCCAGTGCATTTCTTACTTGCAACAACAATGCTTTTCGGCACTGCCTTTGTATTTGCTAGAATATCTGGCCACAATCGTTGACTCACAATCGATCACCTCATCAAATGCGCCGTCTTCAACATTAATTCCAGAAAACATTTTATGTAGGTGGTCGTGAATGGCTGAAACAAATACAATTCCGAATGAGTGTTTGGAAACCGAACCGAACAAGACGTAACAGGCATTGATCGCAAGTCTGCTCAACCCTATTCCCCCTCGAGAACACCAATGAGTGTGTACTCCACCACAAATTAGTAATTAATTTTTGAAACCACTGGGAAAAGCCGACACACTTCACAAACTACAAACAAGCTACTGCTACACCCTGCTCCGTCGCTACCCTATTCGGCCACCAAAGCTCCAAAAAATGTTGTGCTAGCGTATTTCAACTTCCTACTATTTCGACCTTTTTCAACCGTGGGCAGTTTACCCGAACGCGCTGAAACCAAGGCTGTGTCACGAGTCGTTTGTATCGGCGTTTAGCCATGACCTTTATGAGTGGACGCCCTTTAGGGTTTAGCACTGACCTTAAGGTCAGCGTTCATCTCAGTAAAACTATTTTTGCTTAGTCAATGGATATCCAGTAACCTACCTGTGCTGGAGTGACTGGTTCAGTGAGTGACACCTTCCATAATTTCAACTTTTCGCTTCCACATTTCCAGTTTAAACTTTGATACCAAAAATTTGTCTATAGTTTACATTTTTCTGATTGTAACCTGAAATCGGCAAATCGCTATAATATAACGTCAATTTAACCTTTAGTTTCAGTGGAACAGCAGCAGAACAACACCAAGTGATACCTTTTTGGCCTTTTATTGCAGCAGAATTTGGTGCCAGTAAAACTGCATTTTCAGCATAGCTTTCCTTTACCGC
>JASAND010023499.1:0-17734 GCA_030248195.1 Trissonchulus latispiculum | reverse complement strand
CTTAAAGAACCACCCCTGCTCATGGATACAATATCACTCGAAGTGACACACTCCAGGATGAGCACTGGCTCCCTTGCCCCTGAACCATGGATGGACTATGGACTAAAGGTATTTTCGAAGGGCCAACTTCACATAATTAATATACCGTTAAGACAGCTTTTGATAGGTGTTCGATCAAGCCAAAAGAACTTCGTGATTTCCATAAGTAAGTTAAGATAATGGTGGACCATTTCATTAACCATAACCATGTTGTAGACGGATACAACTAGTAGCGATTTAAATATCCTATCCTAACCTAATAGCGCATGCGACCTCAACAACACCAGATTCGAATATTTCGAATTAGTTCTTTTGAAGAAACAGTATGCGACACAACTTAAAAATCTGTACACACAAACTGTATATGTACAAACTTCAATTTCTATAGAGGTCAACGTGTCGGAAGTCCTTATATTGAGGTATTTCTTGCATCCTCCGATTCCTAAACCAGCGTCCAGATCCAGGATTTGTGGAAGCGATTATATCAGTTTGGTGCGATAACTCAAAGAATCTAGTCTTTGTAAAAAGTGTCACATGTTCAAAAGCCAGGAAGCCAGAGTGGACTTTTGAGAACCTCGTGCCAAGTGGTTGGTTTGGTATTATCGACTTTGAGTGCTGACCTGAGATAGTATATACTATCTTACGCAGTCTACTTTCTACGTATATGCGTGCGTCTATTAGCATTTAGTAAAAGTATACAGCTTTTCAGTCGACGGGGGTGTAGACAACAGTAAAGAAAAGAAAAGGATTCAAGTCATAGCGCCATGGGTCAGTAACTTAGAAAACTGAGTCCCTTGTCACATTGCAACACACTACGTACAGGTATGTAAAAAACTGGGGTCCAAAAACTGTAACTGTAAAGTTTCTGAAGTCAGATATTCTTACTAGAGAAACTTAAACGAAAGTTTAAACCTGAAACAAGTTCATGGTCTTGGGCTTGCCTGCTGTATTTTTTAGTTAGTCCACTTAGTAAACTAGAGAGCAGTTTAGGCGAATCATTTTAGAGCCGTATATATATGTGTATATATATATATATATATATATATATATATATATATATATATATATATATATATATATATATATATATATATATATTTATATATATATATACTGGGTGTTTTTTAGGGTTTTTGGGTGGGGGGCCCGGGGGGGGAGGAAATTTTCAGAGGGGGGGGAGAATTTTTGCAAAAATAAGCTAAAAATAGGTATTCGCCGCCCCCCGATAAAAAATACCTGATATAAATGTATATACATATGTATATATATGTATATATATTCATAGTTTATGTGAAAAAGCACTCTTCCAAAATAGCATAGGTCAAACTTCCTGCAAATGAGATTTACTGAAATGAATTTGACAAAATAATTAAATTATAATTAAATTAGTTAATAAATTGTTAAGATAGGTTCAGTAAAAAATTTATCGGGATAAAACTAGTAGAGTACCGGCTTTCGTTATTTGCGAAAACCATTTCCAGCAGTCGTTTTTAAATATGACGGTAGAAGCCTGCGAAACGTTTAAAAATGTTTAATTGTCCATAACTTTTTAATTTTTTGCAATTTCACTTAGAATTTTTGCCATAATGGTCGCGGTATATATTAGCAATATATATAACTTAGTGTAAAGATTTGGCCCCAGTGACTGGATAATGGGCAGCCAAACTGCTTTACGGGGGTGCTGTGCGCGAATGGCTGGATACGCAACCTGGACAGGGAAATAGTTCCAGGCCGACCTTGAGTAACCCTCGCCAATAAGAACCACCAGAAACTCGTGAAACTTAACTCACTCCCACTACGTTACTCCAAAATCATAGACCCTATGTAGCCCTACTTACCGAACTAATACAGATCTAAAACCTAGCTAAACAACACTAGGCCGAGTGGCCGTATTACGAATTTAATATAAAGAGAAGGGGGGTATACCAGATAAAATTATATGCAAGACCTACAAAAGATAGCTCCAGGAATAGGCAAAAGAAA
Organism: Trissonchulus latispiculum; assembly: GCA_030248195.1. Classification (NCBI taxonomy): domain Eukaryota; kingdom Metazoa; phylum Nematoda; class Enoplea; order Enoplida; family Ironidae; genus Trissonchulus; species Trissonchulus latispiculum. The sequence goes on along the minus strand of JASAND010023499.1, from coordinate 15,712 downwards.
TCATCATAAATAGCATAAAGACACGAATCTAAAAATATATGTGGTAGACAAATAGCAAAGTTAGACACTTCTAGAAGTGTCTAGTCATTTTAGACACTTCGCAAAGTGCTTAGACACATTGCGAAAATTTTGTCAGAGTGACGTTATTCTGCAATGTGTCTAGGCACTTCGCGAAGTGTCTGACCTTCATTAGACACATGCAGAAAATTTCGAAAGAAGATATATATATCGTTTCAGATGTTGTCCAGCACAGCTCTGTGGTTCAAAAAATTCTGAACAAGCACTTCAAACTGCAAAAATTCGGAAAAAGCAAGTGAAACTGTTAATTGCAAAAGTTGGTGCTCAAAATTAATGTCAAATCTCTTGAATTCATTGTCGCAATTTTTGTGATTACAACATAGAAACTTCATACTGAATTTCAATAACAAATTTGGAACTTTTTTGAAATTTTGCACTTTCTGAAAAAACAAAAAATGCTAATTGCTAATTTAATAACTTTAATCTTGCTGTTTTGACTTTGTTACAATACGTAGACTGGAGACGAATAATGTAAGTATAAGTATCCAGTAAAATATGTAAAAACTAAATATTTCAAATTTCCGAAAGTTGAACCACAGTTGTGTCAACAAATAAGTCATTGATTGGAGTCATATAGTTCATGACAAATGAAATTTTCTGCATGTGTCTAATGAAGGTCAGACACTTCGCGAAGTGCCTAGACACATTGCAGAAAAACGTCACTCTGACAAAATTTTCGCAATGTGTCTAGGCACTTTGCGAAGTGTCTAAAAATGACTAGACACTTCTAGAAGTGCCTAACTTCGCTATATGTCTACCACATATATAAATTTTCAGGCCCCGATAACTAGGCTTGGAGAACCCTGTCCAGTTTATCACCAGACTGGAGGTTCTTTGCTATTCGTCCCCGAAGTTCATGATCACTCAGGGACCCCAAGCAAATACACGAAGTAGAGACAAACAGAATTTTGATATACGGAGCGAAACCGAAGGGGCTGATCGTTCAGCGCGCAAGAAAACGCATCAACTGAGTGAAAGAATGCTGGAGGCAGCCATACTGATTACGAAGTCACGTGACAAACCTCCAGCCAATGAAATTTTGACAGACTTTTGAGAGAGACTTAGGCGTTGCTAGGGAGATGCATGCTCTTCGTGCAGCTGACAATTACACAATTTCAAATACAAATTATGGGCTAACAGGGCATTTTCAGCGAAAACAAGATACTTAAACTAGGATTAATATTGAGTGAAGAATCTTTTTAGATAATAGAACAAATATGACAGCAGGGCATCTCCGCCCTACTGTACATTAGTGCAGAGTGCGACAGAAATTTTAAAAAATTATGGATGGTACCAATAGGAAGTGTATACAGATGAAGCTAGCCAAAAACTAGGAATTTCGTTTAATGCCGCTAGAAGAAATTACATTAAATTTAATTTTCTTTGAAACTTGTGAAAAAATTTTATTGCTCTTATATGTTTAATGGAAAAATTTATACATTGCTGCCAGCGACAAAAAATCTGCAGAAAAGTGCAAAGATTTGCCAAAACTCTAATAATAAAAAATTGTGTAATTACAAGTTTACACTGCAAAACTCAGACCAAACTAAACCAAATTTCCAGTTTGGTGCTCTGCTGACCAAACTTTCCTATTCACACTACACAACCTAGATCAGCTAAAGTTTGGCCAAACTCACTCCATACTAACTCCAAACAGAATTGAATATAATTTCGAATCGGCGCGCAAACTGAAACTGCAATAATTTTTATTTCTGGAGTGAGCTTACGAAAAGTAGCAGCATCTATCATAGGTGTGTTTCGATAAAAACTGGGTGGATCGACTCGGACAGAAGGAGGTTCCGTAACCTATGAAAAAAATCATAAAAAGGTTCTAACGTTATTGGAAAAAATAGCTATTTTAGGTTAGTGCCATTAGGCATTTGTCTCAAGTTTCGAACCGTTTCGAACCATATTTGCAATAATTTTGGCACTACAGGACACAATTTTAATGTTTTTACCAAAACTTTAAAATCTGGGAGCGGTGTAGGGAATAAGACCCTGGTGCTAGATTCACGATTGACTGACCGTCTAGTTGCAGGTTGTTGTCAAAGGTGTGCGATGTCCAGAGAATAATAAAGCGATTTTGTGGTTGTCTACTAAGTAGGGCTAGATATTCGCTCGCTCGGAATAAAAGAAAAGTCCCTAAACTAAAAGATTATTTACTTGCATATCAAAATAATTCGCCAACAGTCTCCAAAACGAACTCAGCCAAATCATAAAATACAACTAAAAATGATGTTCACAAAATGGCAGAGAATCTCCTAATCTACCCACCGACTACCCACAGGACCAACAATACACCAACTGAACTTGATCCGCCATTTTGAACTGGATCATCATTATGAGTCATATTTGAGCTATGAAATTAGCTAACGATAATTTTACGTTGATTATTCATGAAATGTTTCAATTTGGGTTGGAACTTATCTACCGTATACTTAGGCTTAACTCACGACTATATCCTATACTCTACAGCGGGGTATGCCAAGTGTAGGGGAAATGGAGGGAGCTGTCGAACGGCAATTTAGCGAGAGGTTACTCGCCGCAATCCTAATTCACACTTACGACAGCTATTGTGATGCTACTTGAAAAATTGGGCGATGAGGTTCAGACATCAAAAAACGTAGATCATGATCCAACTGTTTCCAGCAAGTTTCCAAAGCATTGTGGCGCATTTGCTTTTTGTAGAAATCCTTTTGCTGGATACTCCACATAAATGGACGCTCTTTATAAAAGTCGACAAGTTCCGACCAGACATGTGCAGGAGGGGAAGTTCTGGGGGGGGTGAAGGGCGGCCGAAGGCCGCCGAAAAACCGGATTTTTCCGGTTTTTTACCGGAAAAATCCGGATTCTGGGGGGGGGTGAGGGACCCCTCTGGGGGGTGAGCTCAGGTCTGGGGGGGGTAAAAACTCCCCCCCCCAAGCACACGTATGGTTCCGACACTTGCCAACACTCCAAATTGCATTGCAACAAAGATTACACGACAACGAAAGCACAGAATGGAACAGCATTAATGATTTGGCTTATTCTGATTGGCTATTTGGATTGCATAGTGCTCGGACCGGTTCCGATTTTTGAAACCGGTTCCGGTTCCGGTTCCAGAGCACCGGTTCCGGTTCCGGTTCTAGCTTCCGGTTCCGGTTCCAATTGAGATTTTTGTAAAAAGGCTTATAATTCAATTTTTTTTAGTTTTCTTATATAAATTGGACCAAAACCTTATGAGCCAACGTTGTTATACATATGTCACGTTATAATTATTTAATTAATTTTTATACCAGTTTTAATAGTGTTAAAATTGTTAAAGTGTAATGAATATAAAAAATTTCAATCCTAAATCATTTCCTGGTCCCAGGTAATATTTGTTCAACTGTCACTATAGGATTTACGCATTCACAGCATGTCACTGCCACTAATTACAGGTGCTTGATTTATTTTGCTTGACAATTACCAAAAATTGTTAATTATCCGCAATCCTCTATCTTGCTGCTCAAAAACTAGTATGTTTCTTTTTTGCATTAAAGTAGCGGCAATACAGCAAGACATAACACTGAAATCCTATTTCTTGGCATTTACGTAATTGTAGCTGTAAGAAGTAGAAAAATGTAAAATTTGGAAAAGTGAAGAATTCATATGTTTGTTTGTCTACGACTGTCTACTAAAAAATTCGAAAATCTGTATGCACCCATTCTAATATTCAGTGAAAACTCTAGAAAACCAAAGTTAGGTTCAGTATCTATAGAAAAGAAATCTTAGGCTATGTTTTGATATAAAGATGGTTTCTTACATAACTCCAAGTCAGGGTTTGTTTTGATAGATATCGGATATTTGTGCATTTTTTTGTGCATTTTAAAAAATAGGAAAAAATGTTTTTATTGGAAAAAATTTGGAAAAAATGTTGCATTTAAAAAAATTTTTCTGAACAATTTTTGTCGTTTTAACAGATTATCAAACGGCAGTGGGAGAGCTAGCATTGTACTCGTCGAACCGTTGTAAAGGAAAAAATGTGAAGAAATGCTTTAAGAGAAATTGGCTTAATCCAGTCGTTTATTTCTGACAATGAAGGGACATATATAAAAAAACAACCATAAGCCAAAATATCAAAATTAATATGGCTTTTTAAACAGAAAGAATAGAACAAAGTAAGGTCTTTGCGACGTTGCTCTGATCGAAAAATAGTAAGAAGATGCGGGGGTCTGGGGGCGGTAGCCCCAGCTAAAAGCTAGAGCTTTTTTAAAATTTGAAGCACTTTCGAAATTTTTAGGGCACTTTGTGGTTAGCGGAAGTATAATTTACGGTGCATTTAAGTGTGCATTATTAAATTCAAGTGTGCAGCTTGGAAAAAAATGTGACGTGCACAATAAAATGCACAAGAAACAGACCTTGCTCCAAGTAAACAATTATTATTAATGCTTCAAAGTTGGTTACTCCAAAAAGGAATCATCAACTCAAAAGTAATTGCTATATATTGCATATCTTACCAACATGCAAGAAAAAGTTAAAACTCTTACTTGTTAAAAAAATAATGCCGCATAATAGGTTTCGAAAAACTTTCAAAAGACAACATTCAAGAGCTAGAAAAATTTTCTGAATTTCCAGACTGAAAATGTTATTTAAAAGCTAGAGAAATTTTGAAAATTTGCAGGCGAAAACTTAATTTTGGATACATTTTTCAAATCATCTGAGACAAATTACACTGGAACCGGTCCGGTTCCAAATGCTACCGGTTCCGGTTCCGGTTCCGGTTCCGGTTCCGGTTCTAAAAATCCTTCCGGTTCCGGTTCCGGTTCCGGTTCTAAAAATCCTTCCGGTTCCGGTTCCGGTTCCGGTTCTACCGGTTCCAGTGGAACCGTTCCGAGCACTAGTTGCATGCAAAACTAAATTTGGTCTGAGACCAAAACCTGCAAGTTCAAGTTTGTTTTAAGTTTGGTCTCTGTTTGTTTGGAGTTACGTTACGTTACAGTACCAAACTTAGACCAAACTTGGACCAAACCCGAGTTTAGAGCAAGTTTAATTTGGTCTGAGTTTGGCGGTGCAAACTGGCCTTTAAGGTCACCCAAAATTTAAAAGCTGATATTCCCAAAATTAGCCCAGATTGTGGTTTATAATTGCCTATATTACTTAGTTGCTATAAATAACCATCTTTAGCTGTTTATAGCTGATTTATAGCCATTTTTTCGAATTTTATTCAAAAATTTTTTTGCATTTTTTACTTGGTTTTGGACCCAATTTTAGGGAGAGAGGGGGGTTTGAGCTCGGCTTGGGGGGAGTAGTTGAGGTCGGGTAGCAGTGGCCGATCCAGGATTTTGTAAAGGGAGGGGCCCCAGCTAAAGAGAGTTCAGGATAAAGCCGGAATTGTAAATATATATATTCTTCTAACCATGAGATCTTAAACGTCTTTCGAAAGTGTACGGAGCAGGCATGTGCAGTGCAGGAGGAGAAGTTCTGGGGTGGGGGGTGAACCGGAGGCCCCCCCGGAAAACCGGATTTTTTCGTTTTTTTGCCCGAAAAATCGGAAAAATCCGGATTTGGGGGGGGGGTGAGGGACCCCTTTGGGGGGGTGAGCTCCAGGTCTGGGGGGGGGTGAACACCCCCCTCCCATGGTAATAGTTTGTTCAACTGTCACTATAGGATTTACGCATTCACAGCATGTCACTGCCACTAATTAGCAGGTGCTCTGATTTATTTTGCTTGACAATTGACCAAAAATTTGTTAATTATCCGCAATCCTCTATCTTGCTTGCTCAAAAACTAGTCATGTTTCTTTTTTGCATTAAAGTAGCGGCAGATACAGCAAGACATAACACTGAAATCCTATTTCTTGGCATTTGACGGTACATTGTAGCTGTAAGAAGTAGAAAAATGTAAAAATTTGGAAACAGTGAAGAATTCATATGTTTGTTTGTCTACGACTGTCTACTAAGAGAAAATTGCGAAAATCTGTATGCACCCATTCTAATATTCAGTGAAAACTCTAGAAAACCAAAGTTAGGTTCCAGGTATCTATTAGAAAAAGAAATCTTAGGCTATGTTTTGATATAAAGATGGTTTCTTACATAACTCCAAGTCAGGGTTTGTTTTGATAGATATCGGATATTTGTGCATTTTAAAAAATAGGAAAAAATGTTTTTATTGGAAAAAATTTGGAAAAAATGTTGCATTTAAAAAAAATTTTTCTGAACAATTTTTGTCGTTTTAACAGATTATCAAACGGCAGTGGGAGAGCTAGCATTGTACTCGTCGAACCGTTGTAAAGGAAAAAATGTGAAGAAATGCTTTAAGAGAAATTGGCTTAATCCAGTCGTTTATTTCTGACAATGAAGGGACATATATAAGTATATAAATACAACCATAAGCCAAAATATTTCAATAATTAATTAGTGGCTTTTGTAAACAAGAAAGAATAGAACAGAAGTAAGGTCTTTGCGACGTTGCTCTGATCGAAAAATAGTAAGAAGATGCGGGGGTCTGGGGGCGGTAGCCCCCAGCTAAAAGCTAGAGCTTTTTTAAAATTTGAAGCACTTTCGAAATTTTTAGGGCACTTTGTGGTTAGCGGAAGTATAATTTGACGGTGCATTTAAGTGTGCATTATTAAATTCAAGTGTGCAGCTTGGAAAAAAATGTGCACGTGCACAATAAAATGCACAAGAAACAGACCTTGCTCCAAGTAAACAATTATTATTAATGCTTCAAAGTTGGTTACTCCAAAAAGGAATCATCAACTCAAAAGTAATTGCTATATATTGCATATCTTACCAACATGCAAGAAAAAGTTAAAACTCTTACTTGTTAAAAAAATAATGCCGCATAATAGGTTTCGAAAAACTTTCAAAAGACAACATTCAAGAGCTAGAAAAATTTTCTGAATTTCCAGACTGAAAATGTTATTTAAAAGCTAGAGAAATTTTGAAAATTTGCAGGCGAAAACTTAATTTTGGATACATTTTTCAAATCATCTGAGACAAATTACACTGGAACCGGTCCGGTTCCAAATGCTACCGGTTCCGGTTCCGGTTCCGGTTCCGGTTCCGGTTCTAAAAATCCTTCCGGTTCCGGTTCCGGTTCCGGTTCCGGTTCTACCGGTTCCAGTGGAACCGTTCCGAGCACTAGTTGCATGCAAAACTAAATTTGGTCTGAGACCAAAACCTGCAAGTTCAAGTTTGTTTTAAGTTTGGTCTCTGTTTGTTTGGAGTTACGTTACGTTACAGTACCAAACTTAGACCAAACTTGGACCAAACCCGAGTTTAGAGCAAGTTTAATTTGGTCTGAGTTTGGCGGTGCAAACTGGCCTTTAAGGTCACCCAAAATTTAAAAGCTGATATTCCCAAAATTAGCCCAGATTGTGGTTTATAATTGCCTATATTACTTAGTTGCTATAAATAACCATCTTTAGCTGTTTATAGCTGATTTATAGCCATTTTTTCGAATTTTATTCAAAAATTTTTTTGCATTTTTTACTTGGTTTTGGACCCAATTTTAGGGAGAGAGGGGGGTTTGAGCTCGGCTTGGGGGGAGTAGTTGAGGTCGGGTAGCAGTGGCCGATCCAGGATTTTGTAAAGGGAGGGGCCCCAGCTAAAGAGAGTTCAGGATAAAGCCGGAATTGTAAATATATATATTCTTCTAACCATGAGATCTTAAACGTCTTTCGAAAGTGTACGGAGCAGGCATGTGCAGTGCAGGAGGAGAAGTTCTGGGGGGGGGGGTGAACCGGAGGCCCCCCCGGAAAACCGGATTTTTTCGTTTTTTTGCCCGAAAAATCGGAAAAATCCGGATTTTGGGGGGGGGGTGAGGGACCCCTTTGGGGGGGTGAGCTCCAGGTCTGGGGGGGGTGAACACCCCCCTCCCCCCAAGCACATGTATGGTACGGAGATAGTTAAAAGCATAGGTGTAACGGGGATTTGGGTTGGGGGGGCCCTCGGAATTTTGGGGGAGCCCCCTTTTTAGACCCCCGCAAACTCCCCCACAACCCCCCCAAAACCTCCCCCCAAAAATTTTTCTATTTTTATGCCAAAATCGCATTTTCAGCCATTGCTAATGCCGAAAAACATGAAATCATTAAGTAATTTTAACATTAGACAGTGTTTTTAAACTCGAAAACTTGATTGCCAACATGTTTCTGAGTTCAGAATAAGTTCAATATTGAGTCTAGAAGTCCATAAAACCGTTATGAACGTGTATTTCTCGCGATAATAAACACGTTAAGCCAAAAATTTTGCCAAAAAATTAAGTCAATTTGCGTGTTTTTAAGAATTTTTTTTAAAAAATCGGCAAATTTTTGGCAAAAATCCAAAAATTTTAGCTAAAAATCGAAAAACTTTTGCTAAAATATGAGAATTTTTTGGGAAATGAAGGTAAATTTTGCTAAAATTTGGCAAAAATTTTGGATTTCCAAAAAAAAGGTCGCCGGAGTTTTGGGTCGGCCCCCCCCTTCAAAAATTCCTGGCGCCGCTACTGGTGCTCCCCCGTGTGCTTGTTGTGTAAATTCTCCATGCTTTGCTTCACTCACGGTATATAGTTGTTTTCCAATTGGCAAGTGATCTAACCTTTTCATACACAATATTAATTTTCTTGTAAATATTTTGTTTCTGGAAAAAGCAAATTTTTACCCCCCCCCCCCGGAAAAATTTGGTTACCCCCCCCCCCCAGAAAAATTTTTCAGCGGGCCCCCCCTTTTCAAAATCCTGGATTCGCCACCATAGGTGTAACGGGGATTTGGGGTGGGGGCATAGGTGAACCAGGCTACAGTTTACCCCCTGTGAGACCCCCCCCACGGAGAGGCCAGACCCCCCTCCCCCCTACCCGGCCTCAACTACTCCCCCCCCCCAAGCCGAGCTCAAACCCCCCTCCCCCCCTAAAACTGGGTCCAAACCAAGTAAAAAATGCAAAATTTTTGAAAAATTTTTTTGCAAATTCTGAAAGTTTTTGAAAAAAATTCGCAAAAATGGATGTAAATCAGCTATAAACAGCTAAAGATGGTTATTTATAGCAATTAAAAGGTAATATACGCAATTATAATTCACAATCTGGCCTAATTTATGCATATTTTAGCACAAATTTGCCAATTTTCAAGCCCTATTTTCGCATACGAATGCTATTGACAGAAGCTTTTGAGTACGTTTTATGTACTGTACATCGAAAAAGGACCATTTTAAGCTAAAAAAACTTGGGTACAGTTTAGGGGGGGGTCCCCCTCCCCCAAATTTCGGATTTTGGTGGGGTCCCCCGAGCCAAATTTGGACCTTCTACTCCCCCCCAACCCAAACAGGTGGTACACCTATGGGTGGGGGCATAGGTGTGGCTGGGCAAAAAATCTGGGGGGGGGGGTTCCGACGGAGGGTGGGGGGGGGTCCGCCAAATTTCCCAAAAAACCCCTAAATTTTCGATTTTTTTGCCATTTTTGGCCACTTTTTGGCCAAAAATCGGGGGGCCTACCTAAAGTCTGAAAAATCTGGGGGGGTAGCGAAAATTTGTCAATTTGGTGGGGGGGGGTGCCCCCCCCCCCCCCCCCCCCCCCCAAACCTCCCTCAAAAACATTTTTCAATATTTGTGCCAAAAATCGCATTTTCAGCCATTGCTAATGCCGAAAAACATGAAAGCGTTAAGTAATTTTAACATTAGACAGTGTTTTAAACTCGAAAACTTGATTGCCAACATGTTTCTGAGTTCAGAATAAGTTCAATATTGAGTCTAGAAGTCCATAAAACCGTTATGAACGTGTATTTCTCGCGATAATAAACACGTTAAGCCAAAAATTTTGGACTTTTCTGAAAAATTTTGCAAAATTTGCCCTAAAAATGCCCAATTTTTGGCCATTGGCCAATTGCATAGTTTCCTTTGGGGGGGGGTTGGGTTGTATCCCCCCCAAAATTTTTGACCAAATTTACCCCCCCCAGATTTTTGACTTACCCTCCCCCAACTTTTAGCTACCCCCCCCGAACCCCCCAACGATTTTTGGACCCAAAAAGTTAGCTAAATTTGGTCGAAAAATGGTCATTTTTTGAAAAATGTTTCTAAAATTTTGACCTAAAATCGCTTTAAAACGGTGCAAAAACACCTAAAACGTTAAGAACAAGCCTTATTTTGATGAAAAAAGGGCTAAATTACAGAAAATTTTGCATTTTTTGGCCATTTTTCGAGGTCCGAATTCTGGGGGGGGGGGGGGTTGGGGTGGGGGGGGATACCCCCCATCACATTTTGGAGGTCAGCCAAGATTTACCCCCCCGACCCAAAGTTCCAGGGAAACTATGGCCAATTGGCCAATTTTCGCGCCTTGGGTGCGACTACCCATCCCCCCCCCCAGTTGGGGGGCCCGGGGGCCCCCAAAAATTTGGGGGGGGGGGGGGTACCCCCATCCCACCCGCCCAAACCCCCCACCCCAATTACACCTATGCATAGGTGTGTTAGGGGGGGACACCCCACCCACCAAAATGACAAATTTTGGCGACCCCCCCCCCAAATTTTCAGATTTTTGCTCCCCCCCAGATTTTTGACCAAAAAGTGGCCAAAAACGGCGTAAAATCGAAAATTTAAGGGGGCCCCCACCCTCCGTCGGAACCCCCCCCCCCCAGATTTTTTGCCCAGCCACACCTTATGCACCTATGGTTATAAGCGGTGATTCCTTTCTGGTTCTATACAGACTGCAACCAATTCAACGGTCTAAGACTGCTGAGATCAATGAAACCAGTTTTTTTCTGCCTAGCCTTTGGCAATGTGTAACATTCAGATTAAATCCTGCATTTTGCTTGGTTTAAAACTGTTTTGGTGAAAAGAATTTTGTCCAATGTGCCAAACGAGAACCACGCCGAAGGCGTGCACGTCCATGAGCGTTTAAAGTTGATTGCCTAAGTTTCTGCACGATATCCATACGATGCATTTTATATAAATTTTACAGTTCTTATTACATCTTGCAAAGTCTACAAAATATCGCAATCTGGTGCGAAAGTCGCTAAGCACTCTAATTATCATCCCGCCGTGTATCGCAAACTTTATAATTCCATTGACTGAATATTGGCTAAAACTTAGAAACGCAATATTGGCTTAAAGACAAACTTAGCAAAGGCGGGGGAACAGAATCTTAAAGGGGAGGCCAGTGGCGGACATAGGTGCAGGCCTCCTACTCTTCCTATTTTTCCTATTTTTTCCTATTTTTCTTTGACATTCCTATTTTTTCCTATTTTTGATGGAAATTCCTATTTTTTCCTATTTTTTCATTACGCGGTTTTATCCAGTTTTGGATTATTCCAGTATTAATGTCCGAGATAATGTTTAGCGTATGCTTTAATCCCGAATTTTCAAAAATTTTCGGCTTCGCCGACAAGTCTTTGCAATCTTGTGGTTTCGCATCAAATTGAAAGATTAATTTTCCATATTTTTCCTTTAAATTACGTTAATTATATATCTACTTATTATAAGATTAATCTTCCGCGATTTTATGCGTAAAATACTGCGTATATATATATCTACGCAGTCGAACTTAAAAATACGCAGTCAAAAACAAAAATACGCCGCCGAAAAATTCGTAGATGGAGTTAGGGTTGTTCCGATAAGAAATTGACCGGGCCGGGCCTAAGTTAGCTAGCTACTGGGCCCGGCTTTAAATTTCCGAGCCCGGTGATAGGCCCGGGCCGCAGCAAGTCCCAAACTTGCAGAATGAACCCAGCAGGCACGATGAGCCAGGCCGGCCCGTTGAGCCCGGTAGGCCCGGTGGGGCCGACCTCTATAACCGGGCCCGGTAGCGGGCCGGCTTTCAGCCAAAGCCGGGCCCAACACAAAATTCTCCGAGCTCGGGCCTAAACCGGGGACAACCCTAGTTGTGTTTAGTAAGTTGCAAGTAAGTAAGTTGGAATATCAAGAGTGCTGTAAATTAATTTCTTAGGACAATTTACCGTAGTATAGCGCGGCCGGAAAAAAACCAAATTTTCGAATTTTGGCTGTTACTTTTTTATTAAGCGACAAATCGAAAATCTAACGTAACTACCATGAGGCCTTGTGAAGAGCTTCAAAATGAGCCATAAAACGTCTCTCTAGCACTTACGGTTGGTGAGAAATTATCGACCAAACCGATGGGAAAAAATCGAGTCTAGGTCACCCCCAGGTCGCACCACAGGCACTAGACCCAAATTGCATACACCATCGTGAAGTTCGAGACATGTCCTCTGTGGAACTGTAATCCGTTTTGGGCTAAGTCTTTCCAGTAGTTCAGGGTGACCCCCCCCCATTGTTGACCCTGCATGACCCCCATGTTGGGACCAAAAATTCCAAAATTTTCAAAGTCCCAAAAAAATTGCTGAGAGGCAGCGGGATTAATTAAATTAAAATGATATAAAAAACAAAATAACAAACAAAATGGCAAACAACCTCCCAAGGCTCAGGTGTACCAGACTACAGTTTGTCCCCTATGAGACCTCCCACAAGAAGGCCTCGACTACTCCAACTACAACCCCGACAGGTGGTACACCTACGTCCCAAAGTACCTGGAATTCCACCCAATCCTCCCAACCCAATAACTAGACGTCAGTTTTAGTCCAACTATTGTTTAAATAGCAGGCAAAAGCTTTTCGCGACCTTAATAGCAAAAAACCCTAACTGGATCAAATGGTCAATTTTCACTTTTTTGCAGAATTGTGTAGCGATGCTACGGTAGGTTCGCTGTGAGATGGCCATTTATTTTCAATAACAAGACTGTATACAATCAATAAGATATAACGGCACAAACTAGTCTATCCAAAACCGCCGGACCACAGCAATATATATCCACTAATCGCTCCACTGGCAGAACCCTGAATCAAATGGGTTAAAACCTCAGAATGCGTCAGGGGTAGAGTGGTGTTTCCACCACCTCCGTGTCTGTGACGGCTCAAGGTGCTCAATAGCACAAGCAACCGTCAAAGACTAATTTTGTGGTAGCACTCAAGTAAAATGAGGGGTTGCCCAGAGACAGATTTCGAGACATCAAGCTATGCGAGTGGTTGGTCCTGTCCCTCCCCTCTTCCCTCCTTCAGCGTGACGCACTCTCAGATTTTAACCATTTGCTATAATGCTGGAAATTGCATAAAAGCGTCGCAAGAATTTCAAGGTAAAAGACCACGTTGCAAAATTTAGTTTGTGTAAAGTGAAACACTGTGAAAGTCTGGTACTTTTAAAGTCTAGAATTCCACTTTTAATGTCTAGAATTCCATTTCATTAGCCGCTAGCATAAAGATATTCATCTATTTAGGCCACGAAAGCACGAAACCAATTTCAACACGGACACTGAATAGCACAATGTTTACACACAGGCATCTAATATCATACACTAGTTTACAGAAACAAGATTGAATACAGCATTACAGCATTAGGCGATTTAGTTCTAATGCGAAACTTATGGGGGTCTACGTACGTAAACCTGCAGTCTACAGTGTCACAATTGGTTAGCTTGCGTCGTATATTTTAATTTGGCAGAAAGACCTAACCAAAATTCGCTATAATGAAACCTCCAGAGCCATTTGTCATTTAAACATAACTGCCGATTTGTTGTCTCATATCAAGGCATACTGACCTAAGTCACTTTAGTCATGTAGCCAATAATTTTTTCACAATTTCCATTTTGACCTAAGTGACTTAGGTCTTCTTGCCACCTCATGTTTGAGTTTAATAAGTACATAAAGTTGTCCAATTGTGTATAACGGTGTGTAAAAGGGGTTGGTATGTACCAAGTAGAATTCTGCAACTGAAACTAAATCATTAACGAATTCTGTCAAGAGAGCGACCAGGATCCAGATTATCACTACACTCCCAGCGAGCCACAGGTGAACTCTGGTACTGGCGCTGATGTTACAAGATCTGTGACTTGGTGGCCGAGTGATTAGGGCGTTTGACTTCGAATCCGCTTGTTCGAATTCCCACTGTCACAAGGCTTTCCCAAATCCCATTGCGTAGGGAAGGGAGGACAACCTTAGCGCCATGTGCTAACCCAACAATCAATCCTTAACTCGTTTAAGGTGTTTATTCCTTTTGGTCACATATTGTTGGTTGGCGGCAAAAATGAAGATGAAATTTGACGAAACTTTCCAAAATAAGTTCTTTTAGCGTTCTAACACCCTCCGCGCAAGCCCGATTCAAAAATTCGAGATTTCCGGTCAGAGTGGTTTTTCCCAATTTCTGAAGGTTTGGCAGCAGCTATACAGTTATGGCCATGTTCATTCGAAAGATCTCATTGAGCTTCACATTTTTGTTTTTTAAAGCAACTTTCTAGCTTTTCTCTACCGTGAGATATAGCCGATTTTCTTGTTTTGGCTACGAAAACTTGTCATTTTTGAAGAAATCAAATAATCCAACATTTCTTGAACTACGCAAGCCGTAAAATCAAACTAAGGGCGTCGATCTCAAGGTCTCATAGGGACAAATTATCCAACGCATGATCGTCTTCCAGCTGCTATCCTGCCGTCATGAAAAATGTAGTTTTTGCAAAAACAGGACCAATTTTTTCCAAAGATTGTGGAGCATTCACCATGCAAGCTGGAGGGCTGCTACTTAACAGATGTGTTCTGCGCAATTATACCCAGGGACGATTTTTTAGTTGCCCCAATTGCTGCTTTCTAGTTAAAGTAATCGCTTGTAGTGTTGTGCATTGGCCGGCCAACGGCCAACAGCCAACGGCCAACTGGCTGGCCGTTGGCCGTTGGCTGGCCAATGGCCGAGTGCCGGCCAAGCTCAAATTTACTGATTTTGTGCGTTAACTGAGTTGAAAAATTTAATTTTGCTGCATAATATCGTAAACATGTTGCTGTATAACCGTTACATTAGATACAGTACTACAGATTTTCACTTAGATGTTGACTATTTTTATCGTTATTAGCGTTATTTTACAATTAAATTTGCTAATTGCATGCAAATTTTAAGTGTGCTAACAACGTAGTTTTTAAATTTGTCTGGCGGTGAACGTCTCATCACTTTATTGCGGTCCTCCAGCAAAATTGAAACAGAGTTATCGCGGGTTGGAGCTAAATGTTTGGAAACACTATTTTACAAATATTGTAAATTGTAAATTGTACTATTGAAATAAAGTTTAATTAAGTTGACGCCTAATTAAGCACGGTAGACGAATAAAAATAGTATAAATTCCAGCTCGCCAACGCTGACAAATAGCTAAAGAGCGTCCAATAGCTTACGGCCAAGAAACAGCCAACGGCCAACGAGCGGCCAACGGCCAACGGCCAATTGGCCGGCCAACTTCAAACTCCGGCCAAGCCAAGCCAAGCCAACCATGGAAATTTTCGGCCAATCCCAACACTAATCGCTTGGCAAATTTAGAAAAAGTAGGCAAAATACAGGTTACGCACACATTTCAGCTTATTTCTCTATAACGAAGGGCGATTTCACAATAAATAAAAAGCTATGAAACAGCTATTTGATGGAGGTTTCGAGTGATATAACCGATGTCTCGCGAAAAAATTTACTTGAGTGTGCAAAAAATCTGGAAAATTATACTTCTTCTAAAATGTGTTAAAAATATTTTATAAAAGCAACATTAGTTTCATGGCAAGCAGTGAAAAGCGAAAATGTCAAGCTACATTTTGATATAAAAATGGTTTCTTAACTCCAAGTGATGAATGAGTAATACTGGTGCAAACTTTATGTGACCAATGGGAATCACCAC
>JASAND010023497.1:0-15889 GCA_030248195.1 Trissonchulus latispiculum | reverse complement strand
AGTTACGTATTGCTGTCCCGAGTTGTCTGAGGGTCGGTTTTGGGGTGGGTCGACTGTTTTGGATATCCTGATCAATGGAGTTGGGCATCGGCAGATATCGGGCCTGCAAATCTGCTCAAAAATCTGCATTTTATACCAAAGTCTGCTTTGTATACCCCAGTCTGCAAGTCTGCTCAAAAGTCTGCATTTTATACCCCTCGGTAGGGCTTGTCCCTTGTCCAGGTTGGGGGGGGCTTGGACCCCCCCAGACCCCCCCCGCGTTAACCTATGCCCGGGTCTGCTTTTTATACCCCAGCCTACAAGTCTGCTAGAATGTCTGCATTTTTGACCCGGGTCTGCTTTGTATACCCCAGTCTGCAAGTCTGCTCAAAAGTCTGCATTTTATACCCGGGTCTGCTTTTTATACCCCAGTCTGCAAGTCTGCTCAAAAGTCTGCATTTTATACCCGAGTCTGTTTTCAGGTCTGCGTTTTATACCCGAGTCTGCGTCTGCATAAGTCTGCTAAGTCTGCTGGTCTGCGTCTGCGTCTGCGTCTGCAGTTTATACTGGCCCTCTAGTAAAGTTAAATGAACTTTTTGATTATGACTAGAAATTATCAGCCTAGAAAGCCAGATAAAAACTAAACATGTTTATGACTTATTTTGTCGATGGAGCAGTTGTTGGTGCTCGCAAAAATTTTGGAGGAATCAATTTCTATCTACTTATATTTAGTTTAATTTAAAATTCAGCTTAACCACGTAAGAAGTTAAATTTTATTTGCAAGCAAATGTCCTTTAAGTCAACTTGCATTCGATTAAATTATTCATCGAAAATGTGCTCGAATAATATAAATATAGCATATTCATACCGTGTATGAGTAATTTTAAATTTTAAATTTTAATTTTAAATGTAGTAAAGTTTAACGGTGCTATAAGACAAAAATCTCTTAATAAATTGCAAATTTCATGTTCCTGCATTGAAATAACTATATAAAATATAAAGCAAACGTTATTACAATGTTCTAGTAACTATAAAAAAGCGAAAAATTGTGCAAAAATTGTCCAAAACGTCAGAAAAAATTTTCGATTTTTGTAGTGTTAAAGAGCTGGTTCCGGTTCCGGTTCCGGTTCCGGTTTTTTAAAGCCAATTCCGGTTCCGGTTTTTTGGAGTTCCGGTCGATCCCTACTATATATAAATACGTACGTAGGCTTGTATAAAAAATATGAAATGCCAAACTTATGAATCATGTCATACGGTTATATAACGATATATGCGTACGTATACCTATATATATATAACACTGAGTTTTATATAAATATATATCAGCAGCTCCAGCTATTTATATGCTTTGTGAAGCATGCAGAAGTTAAAAATAAATTACTTCTGGAGACCAGCTGATATCAGGACTGTGCAGATTTTTCAAACCATTACCAACGTAATAATGCATGCCATATTTATTACAATACTTAAATATACCTATTAAGTAATAAAATGGAAAAATGCATTGCGTACGTATATATATATATAGACCTACGTACGTATATACATAACCACGAATCAATCATCAACAAAAACACATTATTTATACGTATATGAAAACACACGTACGTTCTACGTATATGCTGACACAAGACCAGGTGTATATAAGCCATACGTATATAGCAAGGTTCACTAAAAATCACCCCGAAAAAAATTGATAACCTGGCATTTTTTAGTAGGGGGCCCCTACTTTTCGGAGCCCCCCACTTTTCGGCAAGCCCCACCCACTTTTTTGGTGGTCGTCCAAAAGTGTAGAAAAATTAAGTTTTTGCAAAAATTTTCTCAATTTTTAGCTAATCTATGGACTTATAAGTTCATTTTAAGCTAAAACAGCTATAGCAAGCTTAACAAAAAAGATCACAGGATTTTTTAACAAAAAAAGATCACCCCGCCCTGACTCATAGACAAGCCGTATCGACCCAATTTTTCCACGGTGATTACCACACATCTCATTACAGCCTGCGAGTTGGAGCCCCTAGGCTCTTTCCATGCGTTCAGGGCAGACCTCCAAGTGAGGGTACCCAAAAGTGACCTCAAAAACGTTCAGGACCGAACTTCGAGTTTCGGCTACTATTTACTAAGGTAAGTCCCTAAGCAACCCATATATATACATAGTACATACGACATGTCCTGACTGTGCGCTATCGATACATATTAAAAAGTTCTCAGTCTGACCTGTGAGCGGTCCTGGGGTGAGTGATTTTTTATTTGTTAAAATTTTAACAAACAAAAAATCATTTTAATATTTTGTTACTGATGTCAGAACAGCAGCTAGAGCAAAACTAACGCCAAATTCGAGCTCAGTGACCTCGAAAACCCTTATAGCAGTTGTTTTTGAGGTTGCTTGGCACTTCTGGTAGTCCGATGAACCGCCCGACGGTAAACGTGATCCCAGAATTTAGTTTAGACTATAGTTCCATAAAAACTAATGCCAGATTTGAATTCTGCGCACGAGAAAATCCCCTAGGACATGTTTTTAGCCATATCGGACTGTCCAGTTTGTACTTGGCTGGAGGGTCCGCAGGGGTCCGGCAGGGGCCACGTGACCGTGGGTCATATCCCACCAACAAACGAAGTCCTAAGTTTCTCTGCCAAAAAGTCTGGAATTAAGTTGTAATCACTCACAAACACGAAAAAACAAAGTTTTAGCCTTTAAAACGGCATTTTAGAGCCACCAGACTTCATCTTGGACGATGCCGGGCGCCATCAGTGACCACTAAGACTTTGGCGGGGTCATTTGGAACGAAGATTTAGGCGGGACCCTAGCTGGAACACTACGTTAGCGGTTTGGCTTCTAAATACATTATTTAGTGCGCTCTATCCAAAACGGATGATAAAACGATGCTAGCTGCTCTCTGGGATCCGATCTGCCGCTGATTGTTTTTTGTTAAAGGGTGAGTTTATTATTTGTTAAAACCTTAAAAAATAAAAAATCACTGACTTTCGAGTACTGCAACTTCTTCCTATATACCAGACATATATTCGACATATTCGACATATCCTATATTCGACATATATACCAGAAAAATTCGAAAAATCAGGAATTTTCGTAAAAATTGCCATTTTAATCCAGAAATCTATAAATATATATATATATATATATATATATATATATATATATATATATATATATATATATATATATATATATATATACAGTTTTCAAAAACCTTTTGCGGTTCTTCAAACTGCAATGACTTAAATATTCATAGACAGATTTTAATTGCAAAAACAAAAAATCTCCCCCATTTCTATGGGGCTCCGCCCTCTAAACCCCCACTCGAAAAATTTTTGCAGTAACAGCAACAACCTGTGTTTTTTAGGAGCTGTTCCAAGCACTTTTTGGATTTCTCCCTTTTTTCGGTTCCGTATTTTTTGCCCATTTTATCCCCCGAACACTTTTACTCCTCCTCCTCCTCCCACAAACGGCCCCCCCCCACTTTTCAGGGTATTTTTTAGGGATTTTTTTTCGGGGGGGGGGGGGGGGGGGGGGGGCCCCCGGGGCCCGGGGGGGGGGGGAAGAAATTTTTTCGGGGGGGGGGGGGAGATTTTTCGCAAAACTGAGCCAAAAAATGGTATTTTTTGGCGTATTTCGCATGATGAAACGCAAAAAGTTCTCAAAAATGCCAGGATTTAAGCTAAAAATAGCTATTTTTACGAAAAAATCTCCGGCGAAGCCGGAAAATTTTTGAAAATTGGCCTATTTTTGGCAAAAATTTGGGCCTCCAAAAAATCCCGGGGGGGGGGGGAAGCAAAAATCCCGGGAGGGGGCGATTTCGGGGGGGGAAGGCATTTTAGGGGGGGGGGAAGGTCAATTTCGGGGGGGGGGGGGGGGGCCCCCCCCCCCGCCCCCCCCCCCTGTAAAAAATACCCTGCTTTTTAGGCCTAGAGAAAACCAAGACAACGATAACAATAACAGCATCAAAGTTCTTCGGGACTTTCCTTTTAGTGAGGGGACTTTTTGGGGGAAGCCTGGAGTCCCCAGTAGAGCTGGGCTTATCATAGGGAATTTTTCTTTGGGGCGAGTCATTTTTGGGAGGGTGGCGAAAATTTTTCAAATTTTTCAAAAAAAACTGCTAAAAATTGCGTTATTTTTAGTAATGGCAAAAAATAAGCGAATTCAGTGGTTAAATAGGCAAAATCGACTATATAATAAGAACAAGCCCAGGGATTAAGTCCAAAGTATACAACAAGTAAATATATAGGTATATAGCCATGGGGCGAAAAAACCCACATTTTCGGATTTTGGCTGTAACTTTTTTATTATAAGGGTTAGATGAGAACTTTATATACCACCGTACTTGGCGTACTTAGATCTATCTTTTAAGCCCATTTGCACTTCTCTAGGTTGTACCGTTAGGCCGGTATAATGCAAAAAGTAGCGGGGGAAACCCAACGGGGGGAAACCCACCCCTCACAGGTCTCAAAAATTGTCGTAGCGCTATTCTGACACTTCCGGTGTAAAATTCAACTCTTTTTAGCTGGTATAAACCAAAAAACCCGATCTAGGTACTTTTTTGAGATTTCATGTGCCATTGAAAATGCAGCATCAAACGGTCAGGTTTCATAAAGTTTAACACATAAACATAGGGCAATTTTTGAAAAATGCTAAAAACGATATAATTTGATAAAATTTATTAGTCTATATATATCGTGTAGAGAATGGTTTTTTACGTTGATTTGGCTGTTGAAATCCACAATTGGACCTGTCCTGGGTCCTCCAGTGCCGAAATGGCACTTTCAGGGTTTTTGGCCCCTAGCTAGCCAGGGAAGCAAAATTATCCAAATCTGATACCATAGGATAATGCAGCGTCCTCGATAGTACCGTGCTATAGTGTCGAATTGTTTCCCTGTTTGGTTGTTAAAAAATTTTTCAAAAAAAATTGGGTGGGGTTTTCCCCCAAAGTGGATTTTTTCCCCGCCACATTTGGCAATGTGCCAGACCAACGGTGCATCGGATCGATCTAATTTTGGCTGTGTGCAAAGAGGAAGACTTGCCATCATTGAAGATATTTGCAAAACTTTTCTAGCCCAGCCCAGCCCAACCCAGTCAAAAGTTACATCGGTCCAAACTTTTGCAAAATTTTGGCGTGGTTGGACCAGAAAGTAGGTGTCATTTTCAAAAAGTCATAAAATGAGCAGGAGTGAACCAAATGACTTGATCTTTGCATATGTAGGTAAGAAAGAGTCGCGCTTTCTGCTGGTATGTTTTGGAGCTCATAGCTCCAACCCGTGACCCAGGAGGCGGGTGGGTTTTTCCCCACACGGCTATATATATACAAGTCTAATATTCCTTACATCTCTGTACATGCAGTTCCTGTCCCCCACAATGTACACGTACGAATGTAAGGAACAAGGAACCAAGACAACAGATGGCTCCGTCTCACCTGATTTGAACAAAATTCATAAATTTTTTATTAATCTCAGACATCCTTGATTAGCTCATATATATATACACAGTCCCGACACTGTTGCCTTAGGAACTCCAATCTATCAAAACATGTATAAGACCCGTCTTATGAAACTGGCGCCCCTATTTTTCACTCTAGCTTCGTCATAACTAACCCAAAAATACAGAATTGACCACGAAATCTGTTGCACTTCTTCCACATTTTTGTGTGGAACATTATGGTTGAAGAGATTCACCATTTTAACCAAAATTTAATCAAAGCTTTTTTAATCCAGATTTAAGAATAAAATTGGGTTGGCCCTAATGTTCTTTAACCATAACTATACGTATATATCCAAAACACAACTTCGAAATTCTAGAGTTTTCTGCAACACCCTACTCGACCCTTTCAACTCCAGTCGCCCCACCACCACTTTTTGGGCTTTTGCCCCCCCCTCAACGTCCAAGAAGAAGAAGAACGCATTTTTGTTCAAAATTTTTAAACATTTTTCTGCATCGACCAAATTATTTTGTCTCTAAACAACTCGCCTTCTACTTTGACGCCAAAACTTAAACTTTGATCGGTTTTTAGCATAGTAGTAAACATATATATAAAAGAAGCAGTAGAAGTAAAAAACAAGCAATTTTTGCCGTACTGCTACGCCGCAAGTTTTTGCTCAGAAATAGTCAGTCGATTTTAGTGTACGCTAAAGCTTATAGCATCTGTATACGTACGTATATATATATATACTAGTGATGGGCACTGGATATCCGGATATCCGGATAATTTTTATATCCGGATAATATCCGATTTGAGAAAAATATCCGGATATCCGGATATCCGTGTACATTTCAGTCAAAACAAGGAAAAAATAAAAAAATTTTGGCAAAAATTTCAAAAATTTTAAAATATTTTTTAAACATTCCTTTGAAAATATTTTTGAAACGAAGGTTGCGGCTTGGTTGCATGATAAACGTTCACAGCCTGCCGAAAAATTGACAGAAAAATTGAAAATTTAACTGCCAAATCGAAAAATTTTCTTGAAGTTAAGTTTGGAATAGGCGGATAACCGGATATCCGGATATCCGGATATCCGGATATCCGGATATCCGTTAACGCAAAATAGGCGGATATCCGGATATGAAAAAATATCCGGTGCCCATCACTAATATATACCTATATGTAATAGCAGTACGTATATGTAGCGAACAGGCTATTTTTAGTATTTTTAGGAAATTTTCATCCCCCTCATTTTAACATTTAATCTACCTCAATTTTTGGGTCCCCCACTTCCCCACCCAAAATTTGTTTCGCCTCGAAAAAGGCCAGCATATGTGTGTGTAAGTACGTAATATCAGGTTATATCTAACATATACGTATATATAATCACAAGAACAAAAAGTGCTCCTTCGTCGCATGTAAAATACATATGAGTCTTCGTAGGCAGGTTGTACGTAAGCAAAAACTAGCCTGTAAAATACATATGAGTTCCGTAGGGAGGTTGTAAATTAAGGAAAACAAGTTGCAACCGCTTAACATATGAGCCTGTCCTACAACGAGGCTCATATTGGCGTATGTCATAATACGAATAATTTGCAGATTTACTTTTATATAAATACATACTGCATAAAGCTTTTCATTACAAATTATCCTTCATATAAATAATGTTGATCAGTCATTATAGTGTGCATATGCTCAATACGGTACGCCATGAGGCGCTCTGACTCACAGCCAAGTGGGAACGCATTCTGCGCGTGTATAATGTGAAAGTGTTTCGAGAATGCATTAGAGGTGTGCCATAGTGTTTCAGAAAACAGGTTGCATGTACAGTTCAGCTTGAGCAGTCGTAGTTCACTTCAGTCCTGGGCCATGACGTCTATTCATTTTTCCGTAATGTGGATGAAGCTGAGGTTCTTTAATGAGGCTTTAATGTGGAATGCACTGTGACGCCAATATGAGCCTCGTTGTAGGACAGGCTCATATGTTAAGCGGTTGCAACTTGTTTTCCTTAATTTACAACCTCCCTACGGAACTCATATGTATTTTACAGGCTAGTTTTTGCTTACGTACAACCTGCCTACGAAGACTCATATGTATTTTACATGCGACGAAGGAGCACTTTTTGTTCTTGTTTTCTATTATT
Source organism: Trissonchulus latispiculum (assembly GCA_030248195.1). NCBI lineage: Eukaryota > Metazoa > Nematoda > Enoplea > Enoplida > Ironidae > Trissonchulus > Trissonchulus latispiculum. Next base: position 8,338 of record JASAND010023497.1, on the reverse strand, counting down.
TTACATATGTATGCTCATGAAGGTATGTATAGATATCTTTCAACGGTAGCAAGCAAGCCAACCACAGCACTCCACAACCACTTTGAGCATGCAGTTCTATGACAAATGTTGCTCAGCTCGCTCAGAGCTTTCATTTGGTACCAAATTTGACAACTTTTGAAAAATTTCATTTTTGACCGAAAATCGCCTAAGCCCCCACCCCACCCCGCCACAGCACTCTACAGCCACTTTGAGCATGCAGTTCTATTACAAAAGTTGCTCAGCTCGCTCAGGGCTTTCATTTGGTACCAAATTTGACAACTTTTGAAAAATTTCATTTTTGACCGAAAATCGCCTAAGCCCCCACCCCACCCCGCCACAGCACTCTACAGCCACTTTGAGCAAGCAATTTTATGACAAAAGTTGCTCAGCTCACTTAGGGCTTTCATTTGGTACCAAATTTTACCACTTTTAAAAAATTTCATTTTTGACCGAAAATCGCGTAAGTCCCCACCCCACCCCACCACAGCACTCTACAGCCCCTTTGAGCATGCAATTCTATGACAAAAGTTGCTCAGCTCACTTAGGGCTTTCATTTGGTACCAAATTTGACCACTTTTGAAAAATTTCATTTTTGACCGAAAATCGCCTTAAGTCCCCACCGCTGGCTTTTTCCAAGGCAAAAATTTCTTGGGGGGGGGGGGGGGGAAGTCTGGGGGGTGGTCCCCCCAGGTCTGGGGGGGGGCTCGGATTTCTGGGGGGGGGGGGGAAGAAAAATTTTTCAAAAAATGCCTAAGAATAGCTATTTTTTGCTGCTGAGCTAAAAGATTAACTATTTTTAACTTAAATTTAAACTTAAAATAGCTAAAAAATGCTTAAAAATGGGTAAAAATCCGGCGAAGCCGGAAAAAATTTTCAAAATTTACCCTCAAAACCCTATTTTTCCGGGCATTTTGGAGTTCTGGGGGGGGGAAGGTCCGAATCCTGGGGGGGCGACCCAAGTCTGGGGGGGGGGGACGAAATTCTGGGGGGGCCCCCACACCCCCCCCGGTAGGAAAAAGCCAGCACCCCATCCCAGCACAGCACTCTAGCCACTTTGAGCATGCAGTTCTATGACAAAAGTTGCTCAGCTCGCTCAGGGCTTTCACTTGGTACCAAATTTGACCATTTTTGAAAAATTTCATTTTTGACCGAAAATCACCTAAGTCCCCACCCCACCCCACGACAGCCACTCTTCAGCCACTTTGAGCATGCAGTTCTATGACAAATGTTGCTCAGCTCGCTTAGCGCTTCCATTTGATACCAAATTTGACCACTTTTGAAAATTTTCATTTTTGACCCCATGACCTCCCACCGACCTGACCCTCCAGATGGCAAAGTGGAACCAGCACAGCAAGATGGGTGGGTCAGACGGCAAAACGGATGCCAGGAATGAGCTGGGCGCACCAGAAAACCCCTATAGACAATGTTTTGTCGGGCTATGTACAGTCCTATATGGTGTTCCCGGAAGTCGGTACCGACCGGACCCTCCAGACGGCAAAGTGGAACCAGCACAGCTAGATGGGTGGGTCAGACGGCAAAACGGACACCGGGAATGAGATGGGCGCACCAGAAAACCCCTATAGACAAAGTCTGGAGAGGCAAAGTAAAGCCTACTATGGACCTCCGGGAAGCGGTTACCGACATGACCCCTCAGACGGTCAAGTGGAACCAGCCCAGCAACTTGGGTTACTCGGGCAGCAAAACTGATAGCGGGAATCGATTCTCCGTTCTCCGTAAAAAACCTTTGTATGCAAAATTTGAGCCACCCATGTAGCAAAATAAGCGAAAAAATTAAGTTCAAAGTTCGACCCAAAATTCATCAACTTTGGCCGGCCAGTACCGAAAAATTACGCACGAAGACGGAAAATCATATAGCATTTGAATGACCACGATATGTGTACTGTTTAACCATATAGTCAGTATTGCCCCGTATATAGCCCAATCTGACTTATTAAGGCGCCTTTGAAGCATACTTTTTGGCCATTTTAGCGTTTTGGTCGACTTTGGCCCCCAGCCAAAAATTTTTTCCGGCCCTGGGAGGCATCAAAACTAGCTTATTTTCTTAGTTTTGATTTGTACTACAAGAATATATATGGGTTTCATAGGCAAAAATTTTTCTATCTGTAGTTATTAAAGCTACAAAACCCCCTTATGAGACATCAAAAGCGAGAAACCGGAAAAAAAAAAAACATCACTCTCGTAAGCGATTTTTGGGACAACTTTTTAACGGAAAGTGGTACGGGGATGAAACTTCGCACACATACTAAACTCGACACGTACAATTTTTTGCGCACATAATCTGCGCAGGATCTGCGCAGGAATCTGCGCAGCTTCTGCGCAGCCTTGTTTTACACGGTCATTCGACCATTTTCACTCATATTATAGGGGTCGCTACCGCGACCCCTATGATAAAAATTGAAAGACTAAAAATCAAAAATCCAAATAAACAAATCTATACCTGACGGTTCCGCTCGTCCTGTATTCGCGAAATCTGAATCTTTTTCCGTCCCATGGCGCACAGAAGGAAGATTAACGGAGGGGCGCCAAGGCGATTACACGATAGAATGGCGGTAAAAGGTTATATACTTCAACTAAAGATGAACGTAGAATATATAATATCATGTAGTATGATGTTGATGTATATACATAGGTATACTGTTGTGGCAATGAATAGGCAGACACAATGTTAAGAAGGGCTGGTAATAATAATTAATGGCTACCAAGGACAGGGGCATTTATATATTCACATCCACCAAAAAATATTATCTAATCCACCAATATTAGATGCATCCAACCCCTAGAACAAATGATAGAAAAAACCAAAATTTCATTATATATATGTATATACGTACTGTGTAATCTGAAAAATCTTTGTGGGAGGGACGTATATAATTTATTTATATATATATATATATATATATATACTGTTTTTCTGGTTTTTGTAGTTGATTGTTTTCAGTTCTAGGGATTTTGATGGGATTATTCTTTATTCTGATTTATTCTGATTCTTTATTTATTATGATTATTCCAGGATTTTGTGACGGGGAGCGGGCTCCCGGGGTAAGAAGTTAGCTTACCGGGGGGTGTCTTGAGGGCGAGCCCGCCAGGAGTTGGAGAAAGTTTTTGTTTGTTTTTGCAATAAATCGGTTTTTATGTCTTCAATTTTTTCAGTTTGAAGAACCGAGAACATTTCAGCAAATACGTATTACACAACATATATAGCTATTTTTCAAGCATTTTTCGAAAAAATGTTGTCCCCCAGAAACCCCCCAGACTTCCTCCTCTCCCAGAAACTTTTGCCTAGCATAAAGCAGAGCCCCCCACTTGTGGGGGGGGAAGACCAAAAGTGGGGGATGGGGATAAAACGGGCTAGAAATTCTATACGGTACAAAATTGCTAGAAATTCTACGATACAGCATATACACAAAATTGTGTGTATTCGTCGTATATATATACTGCTATAACCATGGTAAAAAGTGCTCAAAAATTGAGTTTGGGTACCAAAATACTGGCATTTTTTAGGGTTTTGAAAGTGGGGGGGAAGTGGGGGGGCTTCCGATAAGTGGGGGGGGGGCGAGTCCAAGGTATAAAATACCAAAATTTTTAGCGAAAAATTAGCATTTTTAGGTAAAAACACAAAAAATCGCTATTTTTAAGCTTAAAATGAACTTATAAGTCCAAAAATTAGCTAAAAATTCAGAAAATTTTTGAAAATTTGACCTCAAAAACTTAATTTTTCGACACTTTTGGGCGACCCCCAAAAAAGTGGGGGGGATGAAAGTGGGGGGGGGGGGCTCCGAAAAGTGGGGGGGTCCCCACCCCCCCCCCACTAAAAAATGCCAGAAAATAGACGACTTTTGACGGTGACGGTGACTTAAAATCCTTCAAATTTGGCATTTTCTGGGCACCTTATAATGAGTGGGGGGGGACATTATTTCCCACTAAAGAAAACCCAGCACAAGATGGCCAAAAAGTTGCTTTTTACAAGGTTTGTAAAAAACTGGCAGTACATAGTTGACTTTTTTGATTTTTGAGATTTTAGGAGACTGGTGGGGAGGATGCGACCTACGTAAGTACCTATATACCTTCACTGAGCATGAAACCACAGAATGAAGTGTGTAGGCATAGACTCTGCTCTGTATATATCGTATATATTATATATAGCATTGTTGATGAGTTGGTGTTAATTAGAGACCTGTACGGGCCGAATTTTTGTGGCCCGGCCCGGCCCGTGAAAAATTTTTCTAGGCCCGCCCGGTTCGTGAAAGGCTTCGGCCCGGCCCGTCAAACTTTTCGCCCCCCCCCCGGCCCGCGAAATTTCTCATTTTTTCAGAAAGGGCAACATTTCAAAAAATTCCAAATTTATTATTGAAATTCAGTATATATATATGAAGTTTCTATGTTTTTGAGTACCAACTATATATATAGCAATTAACAGTTTAGACTGCTTTTTCCGACTTCTACCAGTTTGAAGTGCTTGATCCGAATGTTTTGAACCACAGTACTGGGCAACATCTGAAATGATAATTTTTGCTTACCTCTTCGCGAATCAAAAATGAGCATAAGCATACTGATTATAAAGAGAAAACGTTAAAATTTCAACGAAATCCAGCATTTATTAAACAATTTAATCGACTATTTAATTAAATAAAACAACCAGTAACATTTATAAAATGAAAATGCTGAAACTATTCCTGAAAAGTAGTGTTAATGTGTACGAAACATTATCAAGAAGCACAAAAATCATTCAAGCTAAACAGTTATTATTCTTTAGTAAAATCTAGCAAAAACAATGGGAGAAGGTCGGAAACTCGGCCCGTGGCCCGGCCCGGCCCGTCAGCTTCGGCCCGCGGCTCGGCCCGGCCCGTGAACTTTGGCCGTAATGCAGGCCTCTAATGTTAATCCTTATGCGTGTACACACACACACATATATATATATAATATACGTTTACTGGGGTTTTTTAGGCAAAAATAAATGGGGGGGGAAGAGTGGCTTACCACTAGTGGGGGAGAGGTCCAAAAGTGGGGGGGGATAAAATGGGCTAAAAATGCCAAAAATACCGTATAAAAAGCCTGTTTTCTACATATACTGCTATAACTAAGTTTAAAAGTGCTCAAAAATTAAGTTTTGGCACCAAAATAGACGATTTTTTACCAAAAATTTCCGGCGAAGCCGGAAAAATTTTGAAAATTTTGACCAAAAATCCTAAAAATTTGACAATTTCTGGGCACCTTAGGGTGAGTGGGGGGGGAAGCCCAATAAAATGGGGAGGGGAACGAGTGGGGGGGGGAAGAGGTCGAGTGGGGGGGGGGAACCCAAAAAGTGGGGGGGAACCCAAAAAGTGGGGGGCCCCCCCCCCCCCCCCCCAGTAAAAAAACCCCAGGTTTATACGTACGTATATGTATATACGTATGTATATATACATCCCTATGGTACTGTAGGTTAGAGGCTTTGGCAACCTTTTGCACTGACCGCCCCCGTTTGGTTAGGACTCTGTCTTCCTTTTCTCATTACAGAAATGCAGTAGGTATATATATACGTATAGGTATATATTTTTGTTTTTCAAAAGATTTAAGACTAATGAGCATAGGCTTAAGGCCTGTCCTTTTTCTTGGTTTTTTGCTGTCAGTACGAGAACATACGTAATCTACAGGTGTCCCTCTAGGTCTTGTCTTATCTGCTTTTCTGTTGTGAACATGATGATTCGGCTAACGAATTTTGGCAAAGGGGGGGGGAGAAAAATACTGTCACTAAAGTATTGTCATGGTAACCGACCCCGGCCGCTGAATAATGCTAACATAACTGTGCCATTCTTTTAACTCATTTGTGTGTATGTAGGTATGTGTACGGGTACGTATAAGCATATGTGTGCACATGACTGCAAAAACTATTAGACAATGATGAATTTGGTTCATTGGAAAAAATATATATGTGCTTTGCGGCTAGCGGTTTATAGAATATATACACGTATACATAATATACGTATATAATTCATATATATTGTCCAGTGTGGTTTATTGTCGTATCTTGCTATATAATGGATATACCATTCCACGTTATTATGTAACGGTATATATATACATATATATATATATATATATATATATATATATATATGATATATATATTTGTTCTCGGATGCAGTTCGCTGGCAGTCATCTCTCTCGCTGTTGAGTTTGCGTTCTTGGATCAGTATCAGCTGTGGTATATATATATATATATATATATATATATATATATATATATATATGTAGTCTAGTAGAGTTGTATATCCCGCTCTTTGATTCTACCTGTTCATTAGCAATATATATTGTATAATATTGTAACGGGATAGATATAAACCGTATTATAATAGTCTACTTGATTTATACTTATGTACGTATAAATCCTATGCCGATTGCAGGTATATGTATGTATATATATATATATATATATAGCCTGGTCGGTTTTTGCTGTCAGTGTATCAAACCCGTGCAACGGAATTTAATGTTGCTTAGCTCACCTGTGCCTTTGCGGTTGCCCCTCTCTTATCAACTTATCAAGAGTGAGTCTTTCTGAAGAGTTGTAATTATTTGGAGTTGGAACGAAGATTTATATAGATAGATAGATAAATATATATATATAGTGTGTGGTGTGCTATATACTCTTTATACCTATATATATACATGGTTTTGTAGCTTAGCCTTCAGGCTTCGCCCTCACAGGTTGCTGTTGCAGCTGTATATATATAAGTTTCTTTCGCTATTTATTGGGTATATATGTGTGTGTAACATTTATTTTTAAATATATATGTAATTTATATATTAGCAGTTGGAATTATATCCATTATCAATATTTATTTACATGATTTATATATCTGGTCTCGCAAAGTTTAGGTACGTAGCTTTCTTCTTCTTTCTCATTTGTAACCGCACACTCGAGGACCTCTTCGCTCTCTGCGAGTATCAAAGCAAGAAATTAAATGGGCATACTGCAAACTGCAAATATATATATATATACATATATATACATATACATATATATATATATACGTATAGACAATTGGTGAGCTTATTTCTGTATTTTCCAGGGTATTTTTTAGGGTTTTCTCGGGAAGGGGAGAGCTTCCCTGGGGGGGAACCGGGCCCGGAGGAGGGAAGATTTTTTGCAAAAATGAGCTAAAAATTGGTATTTTTGGCGTATTTTACGCGTAGAAACTCAAAAATGCCTGGATTTAAGCTAAAAATAGTAATTTTTACGAAAAAATCTCCGGCGACGCCGGAAAATTTTTGAAAATTTGCCTATTTTTGGCAAAACTTTGGGCCTCTAAAAAATCCCGGGGGGGAAGCAAAAGTGCCGGTGGGGGGCGATTTCGGGGGGGGGAAGGCATTTTCGTGGGGGGAAGGTCAGTTTTGGGAGGGCCCCCCCAGTAACAATACCCTGTTTTCCGGATTTCCCAAATTATAGAGATGAGTAATCTGTGTTGTCATTTAGAAATTTGTGTGGGGAGGAGACTTTGCAGTTTGTAGTCAGCTGACCTAGATATACAGCAAAGTCAGGAGGAATAATTTTGTCCCTCTAACAGCTGAGACCTCAGAAATAGGGGAGTTCGGAAAAGGGACGGAAATTCCCTTATCAGGCCTTTTCTAGCTTACTTTCGTAATCTTGCTCGTTTCATGTGTTATATATATACGTACTTAACATAGAGAACGTATATATAATACCTACAGAAAAGAATATATATGTATGTATCCAGAAGTTGTTCATATATATAGATGCTTTGATGTAATTTTGATGCTATAGAAATACGTACTTGGATTTGCCTCTGACTTTGATGAGAAGCAAAGGAGCTAATTTAAGTAAAAGTTGGAGGAGGGGCGAGGGTAGAGGCAGGCAGGGTGGGGGCTTGGAAGAAAAGAACTTTGTGCTCATTTGATCAGAAGTGCGTAAAAAATCTGTTCTCAGAGGATGCCCCCCTCCCCGGAATATATTTAGCTGACTGCCTGGTGCCCAAAAGGTCGTGGGTTCGACTTCCACCGGAGGTTTGAATTTTTTGGCCTTTGGTGGTGGAAGACTTGCTTCTTTCTGGATTTACTTTAGTGGGGTGTGCCCCTCCCCCACCTCTCGGGTTGCCCGAATCACTTGAGCCATCCCCCTTGTTTTGGGCTTCCCCCTCACTCATCTTGAGGTATCGCAGAAGTTTGCTAACATTTTAAGGATTTTTGGTCAAAAAATTCAAAACTTTTTCGACGTCTCCGCAATTTATGGGGGTCTAAAATTGTCTTTTTTGGTACTATGGCTGAATTTTCAGGGCTGCCGCGGTTCCTTTTTTCCTTT